>JAATLQ010034012.1:0-20534 GCA_013421005.1 Heliconius erato x Heliconius himera | reverse complement strand
TCGTGGCGCAGCGGCACGAGGTGTGACTGCAAAACCGACTGGTTGTGGGTTCGATCCCCACTCGAGGAGATGAAATATTTACTTAAATTTATATTTCCATTTCTTCGCTCTGGTGTCAAGGTTAAGCGCGGCGTTGAGTTCTGCCACTCAACACGCAATGCCTCCAGAATTCGGCAGAAAGTGGGGAACGGAGTGTCTTAACACTAGGTTCCCTCTGCCTACTCTGCTGTGTGCGGAATTTTATTATAGTTGTCAATCAATTCTGCTTATTAAATAATCATGTATTTTAAGCGGGCGAAGCCGTGGGCGGGCCGCTAGTAGGACTATAAGTGGCTTAGATACAATTACTGGTCGTGTAAATTGGCGCTGGCCAGAAAAAGATGACATCCTCACATACTATTATGAAGACCTTATAAGGAAAATAAAAGCTCCTACGAGGAGTTTTCTCTGTAGTAGATATATAGTTCAACATTTTTAATTTTTTAGATAAAAAAAAAATGCCGCCAAATCATTCAGATTTGAAATAATTAAATTATCATTTTATTAATGTTATTGTTGTATAGTTTTATACTTTGTTGAAGTATTATTCTTTATTTTTTATTATTTGATTTTACTTTTATTACATAAGTTCTTAATTTTATGGTGTAATTAATCAAAGGGAAAACAAACTAGCACAGCTTCAATTAATGAAACTTGAATTTAGTTTTAATTTTTAGTTTGTAAATTATTAAATTTTAATGTCGTCGTAAACTGATCTAATCTTAATATTTTTAATTACATTTTTTTATAATTAAGTTCTTGAAATATTTGTTTTTTTGTTATAAATTAACCTTGCTTGCGGTGTAAAAATTTTATCCCGAATCAGGGGCCACAATTTCACGAACTTAGAAACAGAGCTAAATTTTATCACGAATTAGGGTTCAAACAAGAGGTCCACAAATAAATTAATATAAAAATTAAACTTAAGTTAAAATACATAATTCACACATTAAATGACTGCCAAAAGACCCACTTTGATCACACAAAAATTTGCAAATTCATATAACCTTTAATAATATATTTAAAATAGTTTGAAGTTGTAAGAGCCTTAAACTGCCGAAACCATGGACACTTACCTTACTTAATTTATATAAAACAATAATGAAATTAAATAATATATATTTTTATATGTCAGTACTTATGTTTCATAAAAATGTGTATGGACTTTGAAAAGGTGCTTGTAAATAAAATATAGATTTAACTGAAATTATTTATTGCTTAGACAAAATACAAAAACGTATGTTAAAAATATCTGTCTTTTCGTGTGTATGAGAAAAGCCATAAAGATTCTTCAAATTCCTTTTCATAATACTAAATCAAGAACACTATATTATTTTGTGTCTTTCCAAGGCACAATTTCTACGGGACAAATATCCCTTCAAACTCACTCATCACTTTCTTCTATCATTACCATATTCTAAAATCAGTCGGTATGCTATCACATCAATCCACTATCAAATGGCAAATAGAGATTAGGCTGGTTGTACAATGGCAACATACCAAAACTTATTCAAAATGGCAATATAATACATGCATCAGTTATCCTGCTTACAAAACTATGAATAAACAAAAAATATTTTATATGAAAGGCTTACCAGATTAATTGTGTAATACATTTTTGGAATCTTAATGTTTTGAATACTACAGTAGTTGGTGGTCACTAGGAGTAACCACAACTACTGCAGTACTACAAAATGTTTGGATCCTCAGGTTTCCAAAAAATTATATTGCTTAAATATACACAACTAATATAATTAAAAGTTTCCTTTAAAATGTATAAAAATAGCAAAAATTGAAGTTCTTAAACAGTACTTTCTATTTTATTTTTGCACAAGGTTTACTTCACTAGGACTTCTTTATAATAGTGTAACAAATTCTTACTTACAAATCCACAAGCACATCACTGCTTTTAAACAAAGGTGTAAAATGAGTATTAATTTTGATGTACCTTTTTCCTAAAAATGATATGTGATATTGTAAACATACAAATATTGGGCAATTTGAATCATTTATATGTATTGTATTATATCTTATTGTATAAAATTTACATTTAGTAATTTCCAATTATATAATAATCTATCTTAAAAAAACATACTTAAAAATACATATTTAACTGGATACATTTACCAGTACTCTTTAGTGCATGTTTAAAAATGGCAGTATTTTAAGTACCTATCAATTCTAATTTTACTACCTTAACATTTTATTTTATATTGTGGGTTTTATTACAATTATTTGAGCACAAAAATATAAGAAAATAGCACATGATGATTCTAAGAAAATACAATCATACCATATGATATGGTAAAAATAATATTATACACCATAATAAATTTCAAAATAAAATCACTTTTTAGTGCATTTTAAATTTAGTGTCATATGAACTTTTTAGCATTAAAAAGCAAAAATATTGTGTCTACAAAGTCTAGTAAACACAAATTAGTTTATAAATAATCAAGTTTAGAAATTGAAATTACAATAAAATATTACACTATCAAGTATAACACTTAGTATTAAAAAGTAACAATTTAGTTATTTTTGGTTATTCATTGTTTCTTATTAAATATAAGTAATCTTGTAAGCATTGTATTAGTACAGGGTACTTGCTTCTGCTGGTGCATAGTTAACATATCTGGAGTATTTGATTCATAATCAAGTGCTACTTTTTGAGTTACAAAAGTTAACAAAGTCAGGATATCTCTTTCAGTACCTGAGTAACGTAACTCCTCACAGAGAGCTTGCATAAACCAGGATCCACGTGTTGTGTTCCTCCAAGAGTAATAACCTGGAACTGTTGAAAATACTATCAAGAAATCAGCGTGAATTGGAATTCTATATGATGAACTAGAGCCATCTGTTTCTGTCCTACTAGATAATGTTATTCCTCCATCCAATTTGTCACCTTGACAAGCCTGAATAAAGAAAAGCTTTGGTTTTCCAGCTAGAGTAGGACATTTATCAGCAGTAAAATAATACCAGAGGGTGTCAGGCTTATAATGTGTATCCTTTGCATACAGCATACCCATTTCTCCATGGCTCAATACTGCCATGAGCAAACAATCATTTTCTGTATGATCCATTTCAGCCACTTGTTGCAAGTACCTGTTAACATCTTCAAATTTCAAATTATTTAATATTGTTACACGAAATCCCAAAGTTTTTAATACTTTTGATAAATTGTCGCAGTCCACATTAGTTCCTGTGCGGGACTTCAAGTTGTGGATATCAAAATGCTCATGGTTAAATATAACCGCGATACCACGATTTTTATGGTTCATATTATAATATGGAGCGTTTCTTTCCACAGGCATTTTAGCATAGTGACGAATCGAAGAAGATTCATGACTTCCCCACGCGTCGCCTTCATCACCACCGCCGTTAGGTCTTTGTTCTGTTTCACCATTGTCTTGCTCATTTACTTCAGACATGTTTATAGTTTTATACTTTAAATTATTTAATATGAAATTTAAGGTATTATCGAGTTGTTGTTAACTTATAATTGTTCAGTACAGTGAAGGAATGTACAAAACAAGCACGAGATTTGGAATGTGGGTAACAAGAAGATTGAAAATCACCACGGAAAGCTTCAATCACAGACTAAACTTAAATATCTAAATAAGCACCTAGCAGTTATAAATCGACTATAGATGACAATGTGGAAATCGATTTTTTTCGATTTTATAAGATTTTGCGTATAACGGAATTTACTTGGTTGTTTGATACAATTTTCCACTATACCTTAAAAATACTACCATAGTTTTTTACATTTAACATTTTTTACAGAAATATGTTACTAGGATAATATAAAGACAATATTTGCTTTAATTTTATCATAGTATTATATACAATTATAATTACAATTTATATTTTTAATAAATGTAACATTTTTAATTTTTTTGTATGGTAACTAGATTATATTAACATTCTGGCGGCAATTTTAAAAAAATACTTTGTTATTGTTTCTAACATAAATAAGCAAGCTACAAACGATAGCTTCTCTGCAATAATTACTATATAATATGATTCATGGTTATGCGTAAAAAAATATTAAGTGGAATAAAAATGATCTTAATCTATTTCTTTCAAGATACGATTAAGTTGATATTTTACGTTCTCGTTACCATGGAATATTAAGTACAAACACTTGTATATTTATAGGACTAAACTATATGAAATGTTTTCTTAATCTACAATTATGTCAATATTCAAAACAAAAAATTGGTGGTCCAATAATAAATCTCAAAGTGAATCTTATGATGACGGCATTCAAAATAGTCGTTGTATTAAAGTGGACAAATTTGATTCACACATCGATAGTGACTGCTTGATAGTTGGCCAAAGCTCATTACTAAAAGTTTATAAGCCCAATAATGAAAACAAAAATTCACATCCTATTTTAGAATCACATTTAAACGACATTATATTGCAAGTGGAAACGGGTAAATTTGTAATGTACGACTTTTTAATTTACTTTCCTTGGATATTTTTAAGTTACTATTTAATGTTTTAAATATATTTTTTTGTATATTTCTAGAGATTCCGCTGATCGACAAATATTAATATTGCATCCAAATAGTTATGTTATTTATTTTTTAAAACATAATGATGGTCATATAGATGTTGGTAAGTAAAATGATATGCTCGGTCGATAATAGGCATTATATATAAAATGGCACAAAATTGTCTAATTTCGTGATTTATGCAATATTTTGCCATTTATTTAGCTTTAAGACCCAATTGTGCTTCTTGCATGATCTTTTATTAATATTTATTAAATATAGTAGCCTAAAAACCTTATATATTTTATTTCTGTTTCAGGGGAACAAAATTCTCTTATTTCTGTAATAAAACATACATTCACTAGAAGAGCATTTAATGTTACTTGTGGTCCATTTGGATCCTCGAAGAGTAGAGATCTTATTTGTATTCAAGCTTTGGATGGTACATTAAGCTTCTTTGACCAAGACACGTTTCTATTTATGTGCATCTTTGACGACATCATCATACCAGGACCGATATGTTATGTAGCCAATAGTGATCAATTTGTAGTTTGCAAATCGACATGGGTCATGGAAATATATAGGTACAAAAATTTTAAAGAAACTCATTTTATTAACTATAAGACATCATATATTCTCTTTTACGTGTAAATTTTAATGTAGATAATATGTTATTGCAGTTATCAACAACTAAGCGAATTTAGCGAGTTAAGTATCAGACAAAATAAAAAGAACATCCCGCAATGGACCTACAATGCAGGGGAAGAAATTATATCACTTCAAACAATACGAGTATATTTATTTTTGTTTTGAGAAATAAATAAATGTGCAAAATAGTGCATAGTTCACATATAAATAATTATACTTTATATATATTTATTTCAAATTGCAGACCAGTACAAGTTTCTCAACAATTGTAGCCGTAGGAGAGAGACATCTCTACTGTTTTCAAGATAACGGCCTAATGAAATACATGATCAAATTCAATTATATGCCAATCTGCTTCCATGCATATTTGATTGGGTGGTATTACGGTATTTTTCTAACTTTATATTTACTATACAAGACATATTTTTAGTATCCTCGATTATCATTCGTAATTCTTAATTTTATTTCAGAACCTAATTCTAGGTTGCTTATAATGGTAGTATCTGAAGATTCAAAGTTAAATATTTACGAAGGCACATCACTATTATGGTCTTGCGATTTAATATATAAAGCTATATCGATATCTCGATGTTATTTAAGCTCTTTGCCTGGAGGCATTGTAACTCTTTCTGCAGATGGTATTGTAAATGTATGTTATATTGGTACTGAACCAGATTTAAACGCTAACGGATGTACAATGAGCGATGTCGCTGATCCCAATGAAATTCAAGCTGAATTAGACGTTGTAGAAGAATCATTGAAAAAAGTTATGGAAGCTAAAGGGGGTGGGTACATTCAATTTAGTAATTCAATTCAATTAGGGATTATAATGCTTTTAGGAATTCGAAATTTGTATTAGCTTTATTCTACTGTAAAAGTTAGTATGAGATTGTTTTACCTTTACATTGTTTTTAGACACTGATGAAGAAGAAGAAAAAATCGATCGTATAATGAAAATAAAAATCGATATTGGAAACTGTCTAAATAGACCTATATCAAATTTTTCCGAAAATAGTTTTCGAGCATTACAAACATGTCCGATAGTAATTACACTTGTGTTTGAAAATCCCAAGTTAATTCAAAGTTTACAACTTACTTTTCATTGCATTCCGCCTGTGGGAAGTGCCGAAACTACTGTATGTATAGAAGACATAAATGGCACTGAGATCATAGAAAATTTTATTTTTCTTTTCGACGATGTCGGTATATCAGATTTTGGTGTTAATATAGGATTTGCAATCGTACAAAACGATGGAAAGATAAAAACCGTTAATCGCCGAATTATATTACCCATCAGCTTTTATTGTGAGCCGGTCCAAGTTGTGATGGAAAATAATTACAAAATAGACTTAAAGACAAACGGACTTATTCAAGATATTACTGAAATATTTACTGGTATGTAGAGATATATCAACAAATTCGTTGTTGTTGTGTATAATTATTATACCTACAGTTATCTTACAATACGTTAGCAACTCAAGATTATTAGGAATTGAAATAAAATAAATAAATTCATTCTCCCGATTGAGAATCACACCGACAACAATAAAATGAAAAATACCATCGTGTCACAGTGGCACAAAGTCTAACTGTTAACGTGTCGGTTGCGGGTTCGATTCAAAAATGATTTTTATTACCAGCTCTGGTAACAAGTAAAAGCGAAACGTTGTGTTCCGCCACTGAACAAGCAATGTCTCGGAAATAGAGAGGAAAGTGGGAAATGAAAGCTGTTTTTGTTTTTTAAATGAAAATTTGTAAACATGTTTAACGAAGGTGAACTAAACGTTTTACAGATTTTACAAAGGATCAGCTTACGAGTTTCACTGTTCAAAACACATTATCTTTAAAATATAGAATGTCAAATATAATAGTCACTGTAAAAACTTCTGAAAATATATGTTCCATAGAAGCAAATGAATATTCTGACATGTCCCCAATATTGGGTCACGTAGCAAAAATCTTGAAAGATTATCAAATAACACAAGGAGTTAGTAATTTCGATATAGAGTTTATTATAAACGGAGATCAAATAAAACAAGTAATACACGCATTTTTAAAATGTATCGAAATGCACGCAAAAGAGCGGGTAAAATTAAAAGGATTAGAGGTATGTACGATAATCATTTCATTTTTATTTATTTATAAAAAGGAACTAAAGTTCTGATATCTACATAAGTGCGTTTTTAAGTAGCAGAACAGGCGTTGGTTATCGGTAACGCAATGGGACAATAGCGTTTGCCTATTGGTGCAATAATTCTAAGTTCAATTCTAATTTATGAAAATGATTATACTTATATTATTTTCATTTCGTCACTCTGGTGTGTTAAAGTGGGGTTGAGTTTCATTACTAACCACTTAGTCCCTACATTAGGCGAAAAGCAGATCACAGAGTGTCGTTTTATGAGAAGTAACTAAAAGATATTCCATTTTATTTTTACATTGCTTTCCGTAATCCCTAACTTCTAGGATGAACTGAATATACTGCAGAGACAATTTACGCTAGTACAGAAACGTCTGTTAGTTCAATATGGCTCGTTGCCACCGGGGGACTGCGAACCTTTGGAGTTCCTCATGTACGATACACACGAACGAATCAAAATGGCGGCGTACGGAATTATACAGAGCAAACAAAATGTACTAAGGTAACAAATCAGATAATGAAAATAAAATTGAAGCTGTCGTGGTGCTGCAACACAGTGATTGTAAACGCGATCCGTTGTGGATTCAAATATCACTCGGGATAGTGAATTATTTTTATCTCCTCGGTTTATTAAAAGCTAACATATGGAAAATTGAACGAAACGAAGGGAATGTCTTTACCCTCCGCCTACGAATATACCATGAGATGGAAGAAACATTCGTAGGCCCGATACACGCAGAGGCTGTGCCCGTGCGCCATGACAGCTTCAACATATTTCCATGTTTTCAAATAAAATAAAATAAAATTAAATCAGCTTCACGCTGTATCCCGCACACAGCAGGGTAGGCAGCGGGAACTTAGTGTTAAGACACTCCGTTCTCCACTCCGCTGCGCCACGACTGGCCTCATGTCCTTCCCTCCATGTTTTCAAATATGTTACATTTCATGATTTTAAGAGCTGGAGGTAATTTAAGAAGAAACGGTTCTTTAATTATTTATTTACTAAAGCAAGTTTTGGCGGATAATCTCAAATTAAAACTTATAGAAGAAATGTTGGCACTAGACACCTTGGACGGCCAATTTCAAGTAAGTTGGGGTTTAGAAAAAAATATGTTATCTGTTTCTGATGTTCATCGTCATGTTTTTTTCCCAAATGGCAGTGTAGGCATGAAGAACCTAGTGTTAAAACTATTAGACATCGGGCGCTTTCCACACACACATTGACATTCCGTGTTGGATGGCAGAACTCAACGCCGCACTTTGTGTACCGGAGCATTAGGCCGAGTGGGAATAGAGCCCACGACCATAGCGTTTACAATCAGCCACTGTCATTAATAAAAATATTAACTAGAATTTTGTATAAAATAATGACGCCATCGAGGCTCAAAGGACCATTTTCGCTTAATGAGGTGGTATTAATTTAAATAATGTTTATAACGTAAATATTTTCTGGAATTGTCTTGGAATCCTTTATATGGATAGAAAGCAGAGAAATATATTCCTTATATTTTTATGCACTTCCATAGGCACACAATTCTCATGCAACTTTTTTTTTTATCTTCGCACTACATCTCGCAATTTAGTCCGAAGAAAACTAGTGTCAAGACATTGTTCCCTACGAACCGCCCAAATTAAGTGGCGGAGCTAAACGCCACGCTTTGTCTAGTTAGCAGAGCGAGGAAATGAACATAATAATAATTCTCTCCAAGTGAACAACGAACCCGCAACCATCGCGTGTACAGACACTGTGCCACGGTGGTTCCAAAATATCATTTTAAGAACACCTGTAATATAATCCTCCTATGATTATATAAAAAGCTTACTTATTATATTAATTGTTAACATGATGTTTTGAAACACTAACACTTACTAAGGAATGGGAAGAGGCTGTCGTTCAGGGATTATCGTACATTTTAAACAAAACAGTCAACAAATCAGACAAAGATAAAGAAAAACTAGCCCCAGTCATCGATCAAGACATACTTTCCCAGACCAACTTGAAGAAACTTTTGAAGCAACTGCGCATTTTGTTCGAAAAAGTTTTCAAAAATCAAAATGTTGAAGGACAAAAAGAAAATATAACACGAATAGAAGAATTTGTTGAAATTATATAATTCACATAAGGCATTAAGGATTTACAAATGCTTAACACTTATTCAAACAACAAGCTATATTTCATTAGTAACAAACTCTTCAGTATGCAATCTTGTATCAAGACTTAAAGCTCTATATGTAGGGGAGAGGGGGGCACATTCGAACGATTTCTAAACTTTGTGTCATATCTAAAAATTCTACAGTTTTTAACTTCTTTACTATTTCACAATGCTTAGTCCAACTATTGTGCCACACAATCGTAGCATCATATGTAGAAAAATATATAAGGTAAAGGTGCAATATCAACTTTAGTAGCAGTAGTCAAATGTTCAAAGCTGCCCCCCTTGTGGGGTAGCTTTGAACATATATGGGGCAGTTTCGAACTATCATCGAATTCAATAAAATTAAAAGGCTTATCAAACTTTTAAGTAACTTTATTAATAAACTTAACATTAGAAACGATGGAGATCAAATATCAGTACCATGTTAACTTAAAAAAATAATATACCTAGTTTAATATTGCAATTGTACTAGTATTATGAAAATAAAACCAAATATTTTTT
The DNA here is from genome assembly GCA_013421005.1 of Heliconius erato x Heliconius himera. Classification (NCBI taxonomy): domain Eukaryota; kingdom Metazoa; phylum Arthropoda; class Insecta; order Lepidoptera; family Nymphalidae; genus Heliconius; species Heliconius erato x Heliconius himera. Next base: position 10,551 of record JAATLQ010034012.1, on the reverse strand, counting down.
AAATAAACAGCTTACTACCCTAATTTGAACTTAGAAAAATTAAATTTAAAGGAAAACATGGATGTAGTATGTGACGTAACCAACAACTGAAATTGGGGGAAGTAGTCTACGTAAGAAATAAAAATCAGCTTCACGTTTTATCTCGCACACAGCACGGTATGCAAAGGGAACCTACCCACCCACTTTCTGCCGAATTCTGGAGGCATTGCGTGTTGAGTGGCAGAACTCAACTAAATAAATATAAATATATAATAAATTTAAGTAAATATTTCATCTTCTCGAGTGGAGATTGAACCCACAACCAGTCGGTTGTATAGTCACACTTCGTGCCGCTGCGCCGTGACTGGCCTCAAGTCTAGTCTACGTAAGATTTTTGAAAAACTAACGTAGCACTTGTCCTCTTTCACAAGAAAAAAAAAATACAAGCTACTTTTTTATTATTCACAGATGATGAGACATTCGCTAAAACGAAGTCTCCAATATTTATTAAGTTGTAGTCTAATTCCATTTCGTAGTCTTCATACGCCCAGATTTCAGTATTTTCATTCTCTTCACAGTAAATTGTCACTTCTTCTTCTGATTCCAAACGCATTTTTGAGTCGGTTTCTTGTGAAGAATAGTTAATTATAGTTTTGTTTTTCTTTCGCGGTATTTTATTACATATAATAATATTCAAAACTGCCCCCTTTATTTTGTTCAAAGCTGCCTCAGTGGTAATTAAAAAATTACAAACGTTTTTTTTTTCAAGTAAATGTTTAAAAATTGTAGAGATTTCTAATTTATTGCATGATAAATGAAACATTCTAACTAAAAGAAGAAAAAATAAAACCCTATACCTTGAATTGGATCCCTGCGATCCTTACGCGTTTATTTAAAAATGCATAAAATTTTACTCAAAATCAAACACTCCTCGTAACTCAACAACTGGTTCTCATTTACCAGCGGTGACAAGTGACACGTGTGCAGATTAGTGCTGTCACTACTCAAAAAAATACTACCAAAATTTCTTTTTAAAATAGCTCTGATAACACATATTTTCAAAGGTGCCCCTGTTCAAAGCTACCCCCCTCTCCCCTACTATTATTATTAATATTAATAAATACACGACTTTAATATATAAAAATACAAAAAATGTTTCATTTAAAATATTAATCAGCATCTTATGAGTATCATATAAATGCGTTAACCAAACTAGCCCTTTTTAACTAGACAGAGGGAACCTAGTGTTAAGATATTGCGTGTTGAGTGGCAGAAGTCAATGCCGCGCTTTGTCTTATTACCAAAGCAAGAAAATAAAAAAATATAATTTCCCCGGAGAGAAAATTGAACACAGTACCGTCGTGCATAGTCAGATATTGAGCCATTGCGCCTCGACGGTCTTTACAAGCTTTTATAAACCATTACGTATAAAAATATTGCATACTAAATTTTTATAACAGTGCATTTAATAAGATTTTAATAAGAAGTATTATAAAATAATAATTTATTTAAAATGTCCATGGATCAAGCTACATGTAGTAGGGTGTACAGTGCCAGGTTGAGATACAGCATATGTACTAATAATAGTAAAACTTTGTCGCGTCATTTCTTCTTAGCGTCTTTAAGACCGGCTCCAGCGTTGAACTTGAAGAATATTATATCACCATCCTCCACTACGTAGTTTCTACCTGAAAATAAAGATATACGGTACAGGATAAAGTTTGAGAAACTTTGTATTGTTTTTTTACATTTAGTCTCAAGACCAAATGAATAGATTATAGATAATATGTCCATGTCCCACACAACCCATAAATGGTTAATGAAAGTTTCGGGAATTTTAACAATAAGTTTTATCATCCATTCCTATCAATGTTTAAAAGTTGGCTTAAGTTAGTTAACAATGAAACCAAATTCAGTATCAACACTGATGTCTGTCACTGTTGACCAGTAAGAGCAGAACAGTATCAGGACTATGAAAGATTGCTAGTAGAAAGCAGCACAAGAACAAAGCCTAATCTTATAGAATTTTTTTATTTTCCCAGTTTCTTAAAATAGATGGATATTCGATGGCGTTACCCGTCATATAATATCTAAAATCTACATTTTAGTTTTGTGATTACTTTGTTCTACAACGTTCTGAATGCCTTACAATAAATTTGTTGCTTACCAAGTATATATAAAATATCATTTAAAATTTAAAAAAAAAAACAAATTTTACCTTGTTGCCTGTATTTCCCGGCGCCCTTGCATGCAGCTTCCGACCCCTCCTCCTTGAAATCCTTATAGTGCATCACTTCCGCCATTATGAAACCTTTCTCGAAGTCTGTGTGGATTCTGCCGGCTGCCTGAGGGGCTTTAGTTCCTTTCTACCAATATGAAAATGAAAATAATTATTCTACTAATATTATAAATGTGAAAGTTCGTGAGCATGGATGTGGGTCCACATTCACGCAAAAACTATGGAACGGATTTAAATGAAACTATACAGTTAGCTTATATGTATATCAAATATTTTTTATAATTTGGCTATAATATATTTTTTTTTATGGAAAAGACAAGGCAAACGAGCGTTCGGGTGACCTAATGGTAAGTGACTACCGCCGCCCACGACCCCGTGTAACACCAGAGGAACTACAGGTGCGTTGCCTGCCTGTAAGGTGGGTTTGGCGCCGGAGCCCGGCATTACCTGATGCGAAACGCAGTGACATAAAGCCACTACTTAACGCCAGTTTTAAATGCAGGGGATGGTAATGATCCGGTCGAGTCTGCCCATGCGTGTTGCCGTTGCTGGCGACGTGACTCTACCACACGTACTTTAGTCGTCTCGAACGACACCACCAGTACCAGGATGATATTATTCTAGGCCGGGATTACACGGCACGGCTATATAATGATAAGTTTAAACTTATTATCTGCCACCTTACTATTTTTTTTAATAATTTATTGCATATAGTAGGGTGGCAGACGGAACCTAGTGTTAAGACACTGATTCCCACACAGAGGCGGAAATCAACGCAGTATGGTGATTAATATGATTTATATACTTTAAATTTACTTACAAATAACATCATATTTGAAAACAACTGAATAACACTTGTTTTATAAATCCTGTGATTTTTTTTGCCTAACAGGATATGAACCCGCGCCTCTTGGAAACCGTCCAAGCGCACTGATCACTAAGCTATACGTTCTCTTAGCGGTTGACGTTTTCTAAAGACGATCTTTCTTCTTAATAGTGAATGAGATTAAAAATGTTAAAAACACACCTGAATAGTCCACGCCTTGACCTCATCAGCGCCGGCCGTGAAGAAGTACTCCAGCTGCAGTGCTTTATAGCCTTGAATTATAATTTTATCTAGTGCACTGAAACAAATTATATCGTTATTAATATAAAATGATTATTATTATTGCAATATTTATTATATTGTAAATTAATGTTTAAAAATGACGCCATTTGTATGAAATCCATGAAAATCACTTATGTTCAGCAGTATAAACTATAAATTCAAAAAATGTTCCTTTTAATGTAAGAAAAGTGGAAAATGAAGTGATATACAGCTTGGTTCAATCTGCCTATAAAAATAACTACAGGCCCTCGTGACGCAGTACGGGTAGTGTCTCAATGTAAATATGATAATTGCAGATTAGATTTCTACTTGATTATATTATATTTACATGCCTGCACTTGCAATACTAAGAGCGGTAATAAATTTCGTAACACGCATTTTTTAAACACGCAGTGCAACACTGTCTTGACAGTAGCTTTTCTGTGCATTCCCTCCCTCCTGCTACGCGGGTGAAAACGCGAATTTAATTAATAACACCTGTCAAGTGCGAGTCGGTTTCGTCAACCGAGGATTTTGTTTTAATTTCAGTAGTATTCAAATCTTATAGCATTTGATTATTCCGAATTTCATACAACATACAGCAACAATGACGCCTAAACGCTCGTATCTTCTGATTGCATTGACATAGAGGTTCTACATTTTCACCATAGACCTGGATATTAGATATTAATTTCAGCTTGATACCTCTATGCGATCTAAAGATAAATGGCCATGACAGACAGACAACAAAGTGATTCTATAAAAGTTTCGCTTGGAGTAAAATATATAATAAAACATTATTTACCTAGTGATGTTATTTTCTTTGAGGAATTGCTTCCTTTCTTCGGGTTCCATATCTAATAGTTTGCTTTCTAAAGCGCCCGAGAACGGTATCAAGGGAGCTCCTGGATCGTTTTTGTCGATCCACTCCTTTAGTTTGGGTAACCTGTAAATTTTCAACATATTTCAAATAATAACATAAACTTCTGATGAGGTTGTGGCGCAGGGGCACAAGCCTATGATTATAAACGCGGCGGTGGTGGCTCCCAAGCAACCAACCCACCCACACACACAGTTCCCCACTTGGGGTTAATTATTTAATGACTGTAAACATGATGGTTGTGCTTTCATCCTCACTTTAGGTCAATGAACTTTCGTAACTTTAGAATTCCGTCACCTAAATCGCTATGTCTTGAGGAGGAAAGTAGAGAATGGAATGTTGAAGTAACGCAGTTTTCTCTGATTGCTGGTATATTCTACAAGGGTACAGCGTTGTGTCGTATGCACATAGGTATCATATGCATCAATGTTTGTAACAAGCGCCGCTTAGTCTTTGTGCAAATTGTGTATTAATACGTTATTCTTTGGATGTTTATACATCTATAGATCGTGGGAATCGAACCCGAAATCATACCGTTTTATTATCAAATACAAAAAAAATATACCATTTGTTTTTTTTCCTAATGTAATCCTTTTCCGAGAGGTTGACGAGATACAGCGCTGGCTTCGATGTTAAGAACAGATATTTGTTGAGCACTTCAATCTGTAATATGGATTAATAAAAAAGTATTAAAAAATAATAAAAAATATATATTTAAAAACTTACAATATCTTTTAATTGTTTTATGTATAACGTAATTATAAATAAAAATAAATCAGCTTCACGCTGTATCCCGCCCACAGCAGGGCAGAGGGAATCTCGTGTTAAGACACTTTGTTCCCCACTTTCTGCGGAATTCTTGAGGCATTGCGTGTTGAGTGGCAGAACTCAACGCCGCGCTTAACCTCGACCAGAGTGAAGAAATGGAAACATAAATTTAAATAAATTTTATCTCCTTGAGTGGGAATCGAACCCACAACCAGTCGGTTTTACAGTCACACCTCGTGCCGCTGAGCCACGACTGGCCTCGTCGTAAATAGCATAAAAAATATATATTTTTAATACAACTCATCTCTATATATAACTTACTTATAATGACTGAAATAATCAACTCCTTTTTTCATGTATTTGAATGGTTTATGAAATGAATACTTACATCTGCAGCACTCCAATCACCAAATCTAATATGCTTTTTCTCTTCTACTAGAATAGTTTTGATCTTAGCTAAAGCTTCCTGAAACATAAAAATGACTGTTCATAATATTAAGAAAAAAGTATTATAACTATAAAATTATTTCGCGATCAACCTGCATCGCTATCAAATAAACATAATTACATTAAACATAAGATCGGCTGCTTACATTCCGCGAGGTCTAAGCTGAGCTTTGCATTAGTGTGAGTATTCATATATACTGTAGATGTGACGTCGGTCGTCAAGCGCGGCACATCTTCTGTTTGGCCTTAACCGGTTTATACTGTTTTTTGACAATCGGCCTACATCTTTTGTATCGATAGCAGAGTCACATATTTGATTCTTAGTATTTTTTTTTTTTCGTTTGATTTATTAAAAGCTAAACGTAAAGTTGGCAGTATCATTCAAAACACGAAATATGTATATATGTGAACTGACCAAGCAGTAATAAAAAAAAAAAGTGAATACTGTTAGTAAAACGGAAGGATTGATTATAAACAAATGGCACATCAGACGAGGACAAAATGTTTAATGTAGAAAAAATGTATAAGTTTGAATTTTAATTTATAATAAAAACTTTATTTTTAAATGTTTTGTTTTGGCTCTACTTCTAGAGGTACTCACATAAATACAACGCTTAACTAAGCCGCGCGAACTGTACTTCATCCCCTCGTGACACAATGGGACAGCGTTTCACTGTATGGTCATGAGTTTGCTTTGCTAAATAAATCTGCTAAAACTATTATAAGCGAGGGAAAAAAAATTATGGAATGATTTATTATTTTTATTATATTGCTCTAAACTCCGGCGTGGAAAGAAAAACGGAATATCTAAGCCCTAGGTCTATCCTGATTGTATGGAAAAATGTGATTAGGACATACTTACATATTCAGGTTTAAGTTTCTTATCCCCACCCCGATTGACGGTCCTGTCTAATTTTTCGATGTTTTGCACTAGCTGTTCCTCGTCCTTCAGACGTAATTCTTCTCCAATAGTTTCCAAGTCACGGATGGGATCAACTTCGCCATCCACATGTATTACACTTTCATCATCGAAAGCTCCTAAAAAATCAAATCAAATCAGCTTCACGCTGTATCCCGCACACAGCAGGGTAGGCAGAGGGAACCTAGTGTTAAGACACTCCGTTCCCCACTTTCTGCCGAATTCTGGAGGCATTACGTGTTGAGTGGCAGAATTCAACGCCGCGCTTAGCCTAGACACCAGAGTGTAGAAATGGAAAAATAAATTTATGTAAATATGTCATCTCCTCGAGTGGGGATCGAACCCACATCCAGTCGGTTTTACAGTCACACTTGGTGCCTCTGCGCCACGACTGGCCTGAAATATAATGATTTCAATATATTATCACAAAACGCAACATGCCTATAATAAGATAAGAATAAAATAGCAAAAAAATTGTTTTTAAATTTTCTTTTACTATCGTACGTAAAACATAAGAAAATAAATAAATATAATTGAACTAGCATCTTACATAAGTCTTGGGAGTAATATATTACTTACTGCATAAGTTGAAAATAGCATCACAAGCTTTTATATGCGACAAGAAAGCGTTGCCGAGACCTTGACCTTCCGCTGCGCCGCGCACCAGACCCGCAATGTCAACTACATTCAAGAATGCTGGTACTTTACTGAAAATTTAAACATCATTATTATGTGTCACTAATTATGCAAATTACATTTTATTACTCTTCCTAAAATTAAAATTAAATCAGTTTCACACTGTATCCCGCACACAGCAGCAAGGGGGGGCATCATGCCCCGGGCGCTACTTCCAAAGGGGCGCCAAAAGGTCTGCAAAACTGCAAAAATGTTCGTCTGGGGGGCGCTGAAAAGGTATTTTGCACCGGGCGCGAGTTACGCTCGCTACGCCACTGCACGGCAGGGTAGGCAGAGGGAACCTAGCGTTAAGATACACCCATCCAGTTCCCCATTTTCCGCCAAGTTCTGGGGGCGTGTTGAGTGGCGGAAATCAACGCCGCGCTTTGCCTCGATACCAGAGCGAATAAATGAAAATATAAATGTAAGTAAATATTTCACTTCCCCGAGTAGGGGTCAAACCCCACAACCAGTCGATTTTACAGTCACACTTTCTGCCCCTGTGCCACCACTGGCCTCATAATAGAAACAAAGAAAGCTAAAACTATAAGGACAGACAATTTAAACTTTTGGAAACGGATATGGATTCGGACAGGGACCATTTATATGAATAATTACCTCGCTGGCTTATGGTACTCGCAGAGAAAATCGTACCTCTCGTCGGGAACCGGTACCCTACTTGATGGAAAAAAAATGGTAGTTAGCTTTGTTTGTTATATAAGTAAAATTAATAATTGTAATAAACTTTTAAAATGTACATACATTCATTACATTCCTTATTTGAGTTTATGAGTTTATTTAATAGAAAGGCTTGTTAATAAAAAAGGCTTTTAATATAATTCAAATACAGTAAAGTTACATTGGTAGTTAAATTATATTATAATTAATTTATTATTCAATACAATTACTAAAACCCGCTTCCGTGTATATAGTTGTAAGAAGACTATCACTTTTTCTCGTATTCCCTTCTAACTGTTTACGTTTATTTTTTTGACAACAGTCAGGATAAATTGCAAACGGATTGTTAATGGATCTTAAACGTAAACTTATATCTGTTATTAGTTTACATCTAGCCTCGAATACTTTAAAAATTCTTTTATACGTTACTACAATTTCTTCCTCTAAAGTATTATTGTGAATTTTAAGAAATAAAGCTAGGTAAAGAAGCGCCGATAACCGGATACTTAAACCTGGATATTTAGGTCTCGTTGCATTGATTGCGCAACAAGCTTCCGTTATTATATTTCCCACACTTTGCTCTAAATAACCTAGGTGAGGTATTTCTTTTAAGGTCAGCTTAGGAAACATATTCATTTTATCGAAAACCTGAATATCATAATAAAGATGAGGCTTAGCTAAAAATTTGAGATGGCATTTAGAGCTGCAAAATAAATAAATTTTCTCTTTGTATAGAGCTGCAAATTGATCAAGTCCTTTAAGAATTTTTTGAGATGGCAGGTTTTCTGCGTACGTTACGATACATATACCGTTCTCGTAAACAATAGACATATCTTCAAACGTTACTGGTGCTGGAATTTCCGGAATCATAATATTTTTAGTTGTAAGAATTTTTTCAGGGAATTTCAAAACAAAATCTATATGTTCAGAGCAAATCCAATAAAGGCGATTTTTATATTGAACAAGACCTTTTTTATCGGGAGGGAACCCGCTGTGTCGCAGCGTATTTCTTTTAAAACAGACCGGACAAAGATTTTTAAAGCAAGACATTTTCTGTTCAAATATTTTATTAGTAACGGCCATAAAGCCAGCTCGAACAATTTTGGATTTTTCATAAGTTAGATAGTGGTGAACTTTTGGAATTAGCTCTTCAATTACGTTGATTGCATCGGCATAGCATTGCCATTTTGATTTTTTTCCATTAATATTGTATAAGTTTTGCGTATCCTCTTTTATAAAGTTTTTGACAAGTTTAGACTTTTTTGACCAATTTAAAAACTTGAAATCTATTAGTGGGCTACAATACGGAGGTTTGATTTTTAGAATATCGTTATAAATTTCATTTTGTGAATTTGTCAGTACAGTTTGCTTTGTGCTTTTAAGATCAAAAATTATAAGAGGCAACAGACCATGTTTAGATAGTTCGCAGACTTCAAATGGAGAATCAGGAATACCGTCTAAAATAATACCATTAGACATTGTTCGGCTATCTATCATCGCTACTGTCACAATAGCTTTCATAATAAATTTGCTTTCAATGCATTGTCCTGCACTTAAAAACGAAGAAATCTTTAATCCCAAATGACTCCACCGCATATTTTCCATAATATATCTAAGAGCCATACCTCTCGATATACAAATTAAGCCATAATGTTTGGCGAGCTTTGAAGCCAACTCACTTTTGCCAGATTTTGGAGGTCCAATAACACTAATACTTAAAGGATAAGGAATATATAATTTAATAATGCTATCTTTCACATATTCCAATGGATTTTTTCTAAATTTTCTAACATTATCTTCCGAAGAAATGAAATATATGTAAGCGCGATGAATTATTGGAAATACACTATTTTTACATTTACTTACATTATATGGATTAAATAAAGTATATGGATTATCTTTAATGAATACTGGACACATTCTGTTAAATTTGCTTAACAAAAAGAAACCTTCTAATAAAAGTATTTCGGCTATATCGCAGTTTATAGTGAATGTTTGTTCCAAAAATGATTCACCTCTATTCCTTAACTTAGAAAGTTTTTCTAATACTCTTCGTGTAACTAAATTTATTCCTTTTTTTCCATTGAAAGATTGAATTTTCAGTTTTTGTTCATCTATAATATCTTTCAAGTTTTGAATATTTTCGTCCTGTATTTGATAGATATTTTCTATCCTATTGTTGATTCTTTCTAGAGCATCATCGGATTTTTCCCATTCAGTTTGATCCACTGGTTCAGGATATTCTTGAATAAGATCATTGTAAGTGGCAAATAAATTAGCGTCTACATTAGAAGAACCTGTTGGATCAGCATCCATAATGGTACTTTGCACAGATGGTGTTTTTAATGGTTCCTCATAGTTAATTACGACTCCTTCTATTATTTCATCTATAATTAGTCCAATAACTATTTTTTTTGTAATAAAATTTTTCCATATGTTTGTTTCTATTTCTAATGTTTTTTCTACTTTCCTTTTTGCTTCCTTTAATTGTAATTTCCATTTTTTATGGAATTGAGGGGATAGCCTATCGATTGCTACTTCAGAATCACATTCTAACTCAATTATTATATCAGGAATACAGTAATTGTTAATCATATCTTCTACGTCAGATGATAATTTAGGAAAACCATCGATTACAATACCAGTTTTACTATATGGATTTTCAAACCAAAGTTTTTTAATTAATCGTGCAATAAATGCAGACGGTAATGACGAACCTTGCTCGAAATAGTTTTTAACCATTTTTTGTAATTCTTTTTCCTTGAACAATATGTCTGTCATATCGTTTAAACTATTTTCCTCAGTTTGGATGTCTTCAACTTCTTCATCATCAGCATCTATTGTATCAGTGAAATTGTTTTCATATTGCCAACCAACCC
>JAATLQ010034011.1:0-10429 GCA_013421005.1 Heliconius erato x Heliconius himera | reverse complement strand
AATTTTTAATTTATATATATATATATATATATATATATATATATATATATATATATATATATATATATATATATATATATATATAATTATAATGATTTGAACTCCACTCGGGGAAATGATAAAGAGAACAAATTATCTCAAATTTTTAAATTTTACATGATTGTTATTTACATATTTAAAAAGTAAGCATACTTAATTATTAACTTTAATATTGTTTTTTTAATAGAAGAACCAATGAGTGACGATGTATCACCACAACGATATTCAGGTGTTCACGTTGAGCCAATTGGACTTGCAGCTGGAATCATGGTGGCTGTCACTATTAGCATCGTCGCTTTGGCCTACACAGCCCTCTTTTTATGGAGACGGATATACATGTATGTAGCACCTAAGTATATTTTTTTTATAAAATTATCTATTAATTATCCCTGATATAAAAGTAAAAATGTGTAGATAGGTGTAGATGACTGGCCAGTCATGACGCAGAGGCACAAGCGTGTGACTGTAAACTGGAAAGGTTGTGGGTTCGATTCCTACTCGATGAAAAGAAATATTCAATATTTTCATTTCTTCGCTTTGGTGTGGAGGCAAAGCGCGGCGTTGAATTCCGCCCAAAAAAACCCTGCGACTGCTATTCTATCATGGCGCAATAAGCATCGATTCCACCTCGGGGGATCAAATATATTTAAATGATTATCTCTACCTAATTTTATTATCCTCATTTAAATTATCTTCTCTACTCTGGCAAGACAAGTAGGTGGTGATGATTTCCACAATATGCATTGTATCAAAATTGGATAGGAACTCGAAAACAATGTTTTCACGACAGATTGTCTTTTTGAACCTTGTGTACTCAAGTGCGTATTTAGAGTACAAAATCATGAAAATAAATTAGAAAAATATGTAGGTATTCGAAGTTGAATTAATACGTTGATAAATAATTTAATAACATATATATATATATATATCGTTCTCAGCTTTAAACATCATACCTTAAAAATTAATTACAACTATAGTTAGTCATGCAGTTCAATTCGGCTTGAGAAAGTTATTTTTATACACTAAAATGCAATGTCATTGTGAAACCAGCAGAGGCCAAAGCTAGCCATCAACAATCTAGACATTTAGAGCTCGTTTCAGTTTGTACAACTTTCTAGCCCGACCGAAACGAGAGAGGAATTTTAAGTTTATTTTATATATTTGCAATTCTGTATATCTGTATGCCTCTATATCGTAAAGAATTAACTCCTAAACATTTTAGTGATGCGTAGGTACAATTTTCTTTATTTATATAAATATTTAATCACATATTATTAAAAAAATAAGTAGTTATTATTTAATAATCTTAATATTTCAACATATCAAATGAATAGGTGCGATATCTGTATTTATAAAAAAAAACATAATAATTTATATTGCAACATTCGAGTTAGTACGATACAATAAGTTAAGCTTACACAAATAAATCATTACCTTACACAAATAAATTATTATCGTACTTCGTTCCCATGTATTGACGGGTTTTTTATTAACCGTCGTGTCGGATGGAAAGTTTATTTAATGGCTTCTTCAGCTTGAAACCACAAACACTGTGTGAGGTAACCCGATACGCTGCAACTTGCAGCGCGGGCTGGCACTCGGCTCTCGGTGCTTAGTGCGTAGGAAGCGGTCAAGTGGGACGGAAACCCATTGTGAAGTGTATAAATGGGAAGTAAACGTGTACTACTTCGTTCGTAATGTATTTTGTTTTATATGCATAAAATATTTTAAGTTTAAAATATATTCCATATATAATAGACCGTATATAAATGTCTTCTATAATAGTGGGTATTCATTTTAAGTAAGATAAACTTATTCTTTTTATTGTGTTACAGAAAGAAAAATGGTCTAAAACACGAGCTTCTACGGAATGAAGAGGTTGTAGCAGAAACTAGAATTGAGGTAATGAGAAAGTGTTAATTTTTTTTCAGCTTCACGCTACATTCCGCATGTCTGCAACATATAGGTTACAGGTAAGCAGAGGTAGCCTAGTGTTAAGACATTCCACTCACCCCTTTCACGCAGAATTCTGGAGGCATTGCGTGTTGGCATGGCAGAACTCAACGCCACACTTTGCCTCTACAACAGAGCGAAGAAATGAAAATATATTTCATTTCCTAGAGTCTTTATCGAACCCACAACCTGTCGCGTTTTACAGTCACGCGCTTGCGTTACGACTCCGCCTCAGTTAATTTTATTTACATAAAAAAATATTATATTGAATGTTCTGAACAAGGTTATTTGCAATTGCGGAATGAACATTTAGACATTTCATTAGCTATTATTTTAAAATTGATAGGGTAATAAAGATTAAATAATTGTGACTGCTTTGCCAAAGTGTTACCAGAAACATTTTTAATGTGAAAAACTAAGAAAATAATCTTTTTATATTTTGAATATAACATATACACTTTTATTTAAAAATTAAACATAACTTTAATATGTTTGTAATCATTCAAGTATGCTGATTTACACATTTTTTATTTGCAGTTATGAAAGTACTTCGAGGTTCCATCAAAATGATAATGGCCCTAATATATCATGAAAAAATTTGGATTGCAAAGACTGAGTTTGGTTAAGAGTTTATTTAAGAATAATTATATTATGTTTGAGCCACATATCTTGCGACATGTGTGATAAATGTATTTAGGCTAAGTACTCAATAGATTTTCTTCAAAAGTCAACAAAACATCTGGAGATAAGAAAATGAGATATTTCTAAGGCCAAAAATAGAAATATATGTACATACCATACATATGAAAAACATTCAAATGGATCAACACAAAAAATTAATGCAATGCATGCATAATATATTTGAACAGCTTATTTCATTTGATGGTTTTGGTGTTCTATCATGTAATTAAGTTGTAATAATTCATTATTTATTTAAATGACAAGCTGTGCCATATAATTACATATAATCATGACAAATTAGTCATCTTTGTCTACTTTTAAATTATTTATTGGCATGCGTTTAACATAAGTTATAATTGTAAAAAAATATGACTGTGATGTGATTTATGCTACATATGATATGAGGTGAATTAATTTGATTAATGAAATAAAAAAAATAATAAAAGCAAAAAGTGCTATGTTTTATTGCCATTATTGATTTAAAACTGGTAACAACAATCCTTAACATTATAAAAAATATCAATTAAAAAACTGTAGATTGAGTATCTCTCATCTTACACTTGATGTGAATTAATTGCTATGTTACATAATATAAGCAATTATATTATGATAAAAGTTTTAAGCTACTTACTGTACTGAGAAACAAATGCAATATATAAATATAAAGAAAAAAACAAAAAAAATGAAATTAGTAATTCACATAATTGAAGATGATGATTTACATTTAAAATGTCTAATAATTTTGATCACAATTTATCACCTGTGCAAATATATTTTTTAGCAAACAATTTTACTTGTTTTCCTTATGTCTTACGACCACTGGTCCAATATTATCTCCTGTGGCCTTGTTATGAGCTCCATGGGCACCATCACAATAGGGCCACTATAAAAAGAATAATATAGCACTTTAAAGTTATATAATTTTCTATATGTATAGTACTATACAACCAATTAAATACAGTTTTGCATAATCATATAATTATAATAAAATTTTAACTTTATTGTAGGAAAGTCAATAAGATAAAATGTATGTCAAACTGTATGTGGGAGAAAGATATGTTTTTCATTTATGTTTCTTTATCTTATCAAATTAGATTAGATACATACATATATATAAAAACATCTAATCAAAAAATGTATGTACATGTCCCTAATACAATCAAACCTCCATACTGACCCATTACAAAAAGCCAATTGATATTAGCTTTTTGTAATAAATTTGTAAAATTGTGTATCTTTCGCTAAAAGAAGTTGTTATTTATATTCACTTACATTTTTACTTCTCCAACATCTACACAGAGATGCCTTTTCTGTGATATCTTCAATATCAATAAAATCTACAACTTTATTTATGTCCTTTCTAATACACGGATTGATTTGTCCACTTCCGGCTTGATTTGCTTTTTTTATAGTTTGATAGGAATAATATGATAATCCACCAATGGCAAGAGTTGGAGGTATTAATGCTAGCCAATCACGAACTATATGGAAAAAGAAAAAAATCATATAATAATCACCTTTACTAGTACTTGTTCTACTTCAGTTTTACTAAGAAAAAACATTGCATGATATACATTATTCATACTAGCAGGGGATAAGAATTAAACACCATGATTTTATGAAAGTATGTCAGTGGCCTTGTAAAATGTAATGTTGGAAACAGGTACTTGGTAAATTTAAAAGTATTTTAAACTATTGTAATATAACACAAAATGACAATAAAATTTATAACAAAATAATACATATAATTAAATATATATATTCTATTATGTACAATTACATTTTAAATAAACAAGCAGATTTTTGTAATCATAAAGTTAAGGTTAAAATGAAACATTATTTAAGAAGAACAGTTACTACCAAATCACTGAAGAGGAAAATTACATACCTCCAAGACGAAACCATCCACCGATGGAATCCGGAATAGGTAAACTTGCCAAATAATTAGGAATTGCCACTTTTACAACACTTGATACAATATACATTTTTCCTTTAGGTTATTTGACCTTAGTATAATGTAAGAATAACAAGTTATACAGTTACACAACGAGGTAAATTGATCGGATGACGTGACACACTGGACACCGACGACCGATTCTGAATTTCTGATTTCTGATAACTTCAACTGGCTATTTTGACAGTCGTCTTTTTAACAACCCACTTTTGAGTTTTGACAGAAAATTGACAAGAATCTTACACACAGAACACAATTTACTCAAAAGATCATAGTTTATAGACTAGATATTGAACATAATAGGTACGGTACGATAACTATAATTCTTAATTGTAGGATCTGTATCCTATGTTACTAATAAAATATTAAATAATAAAAGTACACCAGTGTATTATTAATGTCTGTTAAACAGATAATATAGTAAAGTTTCGACTTTCGATTTCAAGTAAATGTTGAATTGAATATCGCAGTCGTTTAATTAAACAGTTTGAGATTGCCCGTTTTTGATATGATAAAACGAATTTTGAAACCATGGCTGTCATTTGTCAAGTCGGTTTCACTTTGAACAAAAAGTTCAGGTGCAGTTACACCTAATTAAATGAAAATAAAGATCTAAATAGATCAATGGCAATAAATAAATGTAAAAAAATAATAGCTATAATTTTTAAAAAGCAATTTTAAAAATCTGTGTGAACCAAAAAGATTTCTTTAAATGGGTCAATTCGATTTCGATTCTCGAATTAAATTTACGTAGGTAAAATATATTTATAATTAATAAACATTGAAGTGTTTTGGCTCCCTTCTTTTCTATGTTTAAAACTGGAAGAAAATTAAAATGAATAAAATATATTTTAACAAATTTGTGAACAGCTTGAATTGACAACATTGTAGTAATTAACACAATTATCCTCAATGGAAAGTAAATCTTTCAATACCAATTGCATTAAATAGTAATTCCAACTCCATTCCATTTCCAAATAACAATATAGCTTTAATACGTGTACGTTAGAAGACAAATGGATTGATATTTGAGTGTGTGCATTTCAATATAATTCTTGACTCAATAAAAAAAAAATTATGGTACCTTTATATTTTTATTAAAAATAAAATAAATAAATCATCTATTATTTTTAATTTCTTTCTATTATTGTTTATTTTACATTTTATAGATATATATTTTTTTCATAATTGTAAACTGTATAGATTAAATTTTCAGTTAGGAAGAGTGTTTCAAATAAAACGAATGACTGAGTAACATATGAAATCAACTAGACATTAGGCGCCTCCCTAATCACCTTTTGCAGTCGCCAAATGTCTATATATCAAAAAAATATATAAATATGTAACATTATTTATCTGTGCCTGTCGTCGTTTTACTGGGTGCGTTTGATATTGTACGTTGTAATTATGAATATTTTCATTAATTTTATTGAGTAACATTACTTACAATCAATCACTGTGAGAAATTAAAAAGTGTGATAAGTGAAATCCTTTGGAGGATATTGACCAATGCTGCTGTATACTGAATATGGCTGACGAAAGACTAGTGGTCCTGAATCGTTGTGACAACTTAGGATTCGGATTTTCTTTACTCGGTGAAGCCGGTTTGCCACATATTATTTACGAAATCGAAGAAAATTCTCCTGCAGCTCGTAGTGGTGAGGTAAGGTGGTAATAAAATTTTATTAAAGTTATAATATCTTTTATGTTTTTTTATATTATAATCTTACTATGTAAATCATATATTTCTAATGAATATCAACAAAAAATTACTTATGCTAAAAATATAGATATCATGTTCGTTATAAGCTTATTACTTTATTAGGCACTACAAAAAAGTTAAAAGTTTAATATTGATTTTTCACTCATAATGACTCAAACTGTTGATTTCATTTTAGTGGGATATTAATATGAGTAATATCTTTCATTAGTTCATTTAATGATATTTAGCACATTATTCATTGCTTTTTATTTTTTTGCTATCATAACTCTAATAAAAAAATACCATATCTCTTAGTTACCTAAATTAATTTTGTTTTTGTCTCAGGAAGTTATGTGTAATATATTAGCTTCTGTTCATATTGATTTATTATCATATATTGTATGACATACAAGTTACACTTTTGCTTAAATTTATATAAAATATTGAAGCTCCTTCAAAGTCATTAAAAATATTGTGTATAAATTCATAAAGATGTATTATGACAGTGACATAAAACTATAGCATTTTCAAGGTAAACAAGTTATTTCTTGTTTTGTATACTCTATTACTATATTACTGTTTTGTAAACTTTATTATTTACATAAAAATATTGTTAATTCACTTATGAATAATTTAAAATAATCATTTTGAATTTTTTTTTTGTATGTGATAGTGTGCCTTATTTGCTTTTAAATACATACATATTTTATTTGAATACTATGTACATATGATCTTGAAGTAACTTGTTTTGTCAAATTGTTGATTACCATGAATAAGAGTGGAGCACCTTTAGAACAATATATGACTTACATGAATATATTATTATAGTATACAATTTTATTTATATTTTGTTTCTTTATAGAAAGAATTGAGAAAATATACAAAATATTTTATTTATTCATTCACAAGTGTATCTAACTTAGAATTAACTTATGATATTTTGTTATAAGTATTTCATAACAGTACCACATTTCCATAAGCCAGATCTCTAAATTCTAGACACACTACAATTATTATATTGAGTTCAGTTATTCATTTTTTTTAACAAATTTCTATTTGGCAGAAAGAGAAAGCAAAAAAATGATGTGTCAAGACATTTTATTCTTAACTTTCCACCCAAATTCAAAACATTACATATTTTTGGAGCTCAAACTGCAAATCAAAATCTAAACATCAAATTGTGCTCAAACCCACAATCATTGTTTACAGTCAGAAACTGCACCTCCACAGCTTCAATTTGGCTGTAATATATATATTATAGTTCTTATATCTCATTCTGCTTTATTTGTTTACTGTTAAATTTAATATTCTGTAAAAAATAATCATTTTTTAAATGTATTCTGATAAAATAGTATTCACTATAGTGTCTAAACTAAACCTTGTTAAGATTTTTATTTGTGGCTTCACACCTGTGGTCAATTGGAAATAACTTGGTGCTCAAAGTAATTGTGATTGCTAGTACATTGGGTTACATCAAAATGATTAATGTGATATAGCCTATTTTATCTTTCTTAGGTACATAAAAATATTTTTTCAAAATGTACCAGTATTTCTTGAAATTTGGTGTATTTAAACAAATTAGAATAGATAACTATATTTGGCTATGAACACTAAATAATTAGTTTATAATTTTAAACAAATAAATTTATAAAAGATTAATATGTAAAATGTTAGTTTCGATTTCCTTTTATCCTTCTTCATAAAAAAATTTATAAAAAAAAACATCATAATAATAGATATTCATTAAATAAAAAACAAAAGGGATGACCAAATAAAACTTAAAATCTGTTTAGGGATGTATAGTGCCCATGTGTTTGGTGTTAAGTCTGTATTTTCGGCCATTTGTATATATATATATATATATACATACATATATATTTTCCTATCAAATTATAGTCCATCTAACTCTTTAGTCTATGTCGAAAGATCGACCCGTCATACTACTTGTGAAATGAGAGCAAACCACTTATGAGATGAACAGAATGGAATCCAGAAAACTTTTTTCACTGTTTTTAGGTTTTTGTGTCATGTATATATATGTATGTGTTTTGTATAATATATTGATTTTAACTAATGAATTATATAAATTTTTGAAATTAAAAAAATATCTATGACTTTTAAGTATTCCAGGTTTAATAATATGAATACTATTTATATTTTATAAAATAATAAAATTTTCTTTAATATTTTACACAAAGATGGAACTAAGTAAGCAACATAATTACAACAACATTGATGACTTACATATTATTTACAGTAATATTATTGATCAGTAAGGCATTATGTTACACATATCTCCATATGATGAAACTTAAAATTGTTATAAATTGGAAATAGTTAAACATTTTTTAAAAACATGATAAAAACACATTTATAATTTATATGTTTAAAAATTATTAGGAAAGAGATTGTATGTAATTACAATAAGTGATATATATACATATATCATATTCATATACTATACTTTTATTGTCTTTTTTATCTACATCTACTCAATTTTAGGAGGCCAATGGCCTCCCCATTGGTCTAAGTCTAAGGTGGCGCAAGGGCACGAAATGTGACTGTGAACGCGACTGGTTTTGGGTTCAATCCCCACTCGCAAAAATTAAATATTTATTTAAATTTGTATTTTCATTTCTTCGTTATGGTCGAGCCAAAGCGCGGCGTTGCATTCCGCCACAACACGCAATGCCTCCATAATTTGGCGGAAAGTGGGGAACAGAGGGTTCGTCTGCCTCTCCTTACACTGCTGTGTGCGGGATACGGCATGGGGCTGACTTTATCTACCCTCTTTTACAAGGGATTGCTAACAAAATATTGAATATAACACATTGTGCAACAAAATATTCATTAAGGTGAGAATTAAATGCATGTATGCATAAAATTTGTTAGTAATCATTTGTTTTATAAATCGAAAAAAAAAACTAAGTAAACGTCAAAGTAAAAATTACTATTGTAAAACAGTAGTTTTAACAGATATAATAGTGGGCGCGCGCAGCTTCGCCCGCTTATTTGCACCTTTAAGGGTGAATTCTAAAAAAACCACGAAACACGTGTACAATAAAATATTTTTAAGTTTCATTTTAAAATTTTATAAAAATCGGTGGCGATTTAAAGATTTTTCCATATAAATTTTCAACCCTTTATTTGAACCCTTAGGAGGTGAATTCTAAAAAACTATGAAACACGTATTCAATTAAATATTTTTAAGAGCCTAAATTTCAAATTTTATAAAAATCGGTGCCCATTTAAAAAAAAATACATACAAACTTTCAACCCTTATTTCATCCCTTTAGGGTTAAAATTTTCCAAAATCCCTTCTTAGTGGATGTCCAGATTATGAAAATAAACATCTATCCAAATTTCACGTTTCACGTGAGTCTTACCTCAGTCAGTCAGGTACATGTCTTTTATATATACATATAGATAGTAAATAAATTACAAAATACAAATTGATTAGTTATCCATATAGAATAAATTGTATAATATAATAAATATATAATACCTACTAAGAATAAATTATACTATAAACTTATATAATTTTTCAAATACTCCACATAATAAAAAAAAATATAATAACATACACAGCATTTTATTTACATGAACGTTTTTTAAAGCTTACGAACACATATGACAGATCCGCATAAAGAATTGAAAGTTAAATTTTTCTATTAATTCCTAAAATGAAATGTATAAATCACATATTTTGATTATATCTTCATTCTTGTATTAGATATTTTATTTAGTGGTTTTTCAATAGCATTATTTGAATTGATACTTACAACTTGTAGTATTGTATTGCCTTGTATATGTATTGTAAAAAGACGTTAAGCTTTACGTACGTTTATCTCTAAACGCACGATCCATACCTATATTATAAATTCGAAAGTAACTCTGTCTGTCTGTCTGTCTGTCTGTCTGTCTGTCTGTCTTTTACGCAATCAGGGCCATACCGCTAATTCAATTGTGATAAAATACTCATATAGAGATACTTAAGGGTCTTCGGATGAACATAGGCTACTTTTTTTTCTCATATTTGTAATATTGTCGATATATACTAATATTTTTAAATATTTTTTAGTTTGACAGGCAATTTATTC
>JAATLQ010034010.1:6010-20524 GCA_013421005.1 Heliconius erato x Heliconius himera | reverse complement strand
AATAATAATATTTCGTGTAGATTTTATCGATAATAACGCAACATAATGAAAATATCGTTTAAAGGTAAAATGAGTTATAATTTTAAATAATTTTTATTTTATATAGCTGTTCGCGTGAAACCCTTAAAGGGCTTCTAACAATGCGTGGGTATTTATAAATACTAATACTTGATATGGTATCACGAACATGATTACGGTCTTGATTTATTAATATAACGCTTTTAATACTCATAAATACTTTCAATTTCTAAGGAAAAGTGGTATATTTTATAAGAGGTCCTCGTGAACAACATCTGACTGTAAACACGACGGTTGTAGTTTCGATTTCCACTCGAACGACTTATTTTCATTTTCTCATTCTGGTAATAAGACAAAGCGTGGCGTTGAGTTCCGTTACTCAGTGTGCTATGCGTGAAGAATACATGGGAAGCTAAGTATCTTAACTTGATTCCCAGGTTCCACCTGCCTACTCTGCTGATGACTGCATGTGTTTTGGTTAAAAATGGAAAGTTGTCATTGATTGTTTTTGTAAGCTTTTTGCCTTTTTTATCAATCGTATACAAGTCCGTCGTCTTTGAGGAGGTAAAAAAAATTGGACGCCTTCTAAAAGATGCGTCTTATAAAAATACATCTTGTTTTCTTTATTAATATATATTGTAACTCAAAGAACAGAATATCTTAACTCTCTATTAACTCTTCTCTACTCTTCTTTACAGGAAAGATCGTGAGAGTACAAAATTTTCCTATTCAAATCATTGAACTCTACTATTCTCTAACTAGACTTTAAATAACTCTATCTCCTTATTATTTAAGTAGCAAACTTCATTAAAATTTAAAATAAACATTTTGAGAGAAAGATTAGCTAACTAAAACATTTACTCAAATTATACGATTAAATATGGATTAATTATGTATTTTTTGTTATTTATTTATGAAGCAGTCGTGGCGCAGGTGCACAAGCGTGTAACTGTAAACGCGACTGTTGTGGATTCGATTCCCACTCAAGAACATGAATTCATATTATTTTTTTATTTCTTAAGCGGCGTTGAGTTCCGTCTCTCAATACGTAATGCCCCGAAAAGTTCAGTGTAAAGTAGGGAAGGAAGTGTCTTAACACTAGGTTCCCTCTGCCTACCCTGCTATATGCGAGATATCGCGGGAAGCTGAAAAAAAATTATGAACAATTTATGAACAACTTACTTCGTTACTTATATTCTTAAGGAGTAAAAGAATATTATTACAGAACATATTTTTCTATAATAGCAAGCATTCTTTATTAGAAAATGGCGCCATGAATTTATATAATCGATTACCTCTCGACCGATTAATGCAAAAAAACTATTTTCATTAACTGCCGCTTAGATCACATTCAGCGTTTGAATCCGCCACCACTCATGTCTCTGAAGCCAATGTCTCTAATTTGATCGAAAAGGAATGGTGGGTCTTAAAACTCTTAATGATTATGGTCCATGGTATAATAAAATCGTGAGTCATCTCGTATCTTCCATTTCTACTGAACATATTTCCCAAATATTAATTTAAAAAGCATAGAAAACTTTTTGGTTAACGACAAAAATTTTTTCCTTGATCATGCAGAGGGAAAAGATCTGATCCATCCATACACATTTCTCCAGGTCTAAAGCCTTGTGAACCTCCCATAACAGCCTTTCGGGTCTCTCTAGCATTTTTCTCGCTAATATTTTAGTATAAACTTTATTACCCAGGCTATCAAAATGATAGCCCTATGGCTTACGCAGTCTATCAGTGACCTTTTTCCTTAATACAAAGGCACTGTGACCGCACATCGCCAATAGTCTGTGATCTCCCCTAATTTCCAGCATAAATTGCTTTGTGCAAACCATAACAAGTCCAAGACGCGTGGCCAACCATATTCGATCATCTCGGCAGTAACTCCGCCTACTGTCGCTGTCTTACCACATTTCAGAATTCGTATTGCACTATCAATTTCTTTTAATGTGATTTTGCCATCAGCTACATCGAGGTGTTATCACATTCATACATCTCCTTGTAAAATCTCGTTAAGTTCCGTCACTCAACATGCAACGTCACAAAAAAATACCGAAAAGTGGGAAACAAAGCGAGGAATAATATGAAGATACATATAAATATAAACTCACATCAACAACAATGTCCAGTTTCATTTTATTTACTTTTGTTACTCTATATCATTTTTCAAGCAATTAAAATAAAAAAATGGAAAAATTCACCAATTCAAATATAAATAAATGTATTGTGCTTCAATTACAAAGACCTTTGTCCAACACAGCAATATTGTTAGTGAAAACAAAAATGGACGTGCTCGTAGCAATTCGTCGCTTGCATCAGTTACTTTATTTATATGCTCTCAAGAATATACGCTCACGCTGTTTTAAATATTTGTTATTTTTTTTATATTTTTTTTCGGACAAAGAAAAGGTTTTTTTTTTCATTACAATATTTTATTAATTTATTTATTAAACATAAAATAATGTTTTTTTCATATCATTAGAGTTTATTTCTAGCGGTCTCTCTATAGCGCCAGACGCTACGGTCTCTATCTCTTTCGCCGTACACTATCTCCTCTTCATCCATATCTGGAGGGTTCTTATATTTTTACGTGACCTTTTGAGCACAATCTTTATTCTCACTGTGATATCCTCATCATTTGAAATTATGATTCGACTAACAAATTGCATTACATTTTTATTTGAACATTAAGAAATAAAAAAAGTCAAGTGCGAGTCGGACATCTAGTTCGATTAATTTTCGAAACATTACACAGTTGATCTACGTGGAGGAACTCAACGCCGTGTTTTGTAAGCGTAAGCGTAACGTATATGTAAATTGCGCTCTCTAAATAAATACCTTAAGGAATATATTCTCACAATTGTGTGGAAAAGCTCAAATAAAATGTAATTTATAGTCAATTTAAGAAAAATTTAAATGCAAATAAATATCAGAAACATTTCTAGTAATAAGGCAAAATGCGGCATTGAGTTCCGCCACTCAACATACAATGCCTTCAGACATTGGCAGAAAGTGGAGAACGGAAGTGTGCGACTGTCCTATTCTAGCATGAATATTAAAAAAAATATATTATTTTTTTTTAGTATGGTCCAAGCGAGCGATACCACAAACTATCAATTATAAATAAAACAAACTTATATTTCTATACATATTCATATATTAAATACATCCATTTAAGCTATCACTTTTTTTTTCATTGTATTTTCCATAATACACCATAATGTACCAACGTAAGGCACGTCGTTATCAGGCATGTAATCAATTTTCTAATTAAACCCATTAAACTTGTATAATTGAAGCCAAGATTTACTTGTAAGGCTGTGTCACGAAGAAACCTGCTAAGGCCATTTAGCACACGTTGTTTGTAACTAATGACTCAATTATGGTAAATAATACCGCATTAAAGAAATACAAGCCAGTCATGACGCAGGGGTACCTGTATGTGACTGTAAATGCGTTTAGATTTATCATTTCTTCCCTCTGGTGTCGAAGAAAAGCACAGCGCTGAGTTCCGCCACTTAACCGAAATGCCTCCAGAATTCTTAATAACACATGGTTCTCGTTCTCTGCCTACCCTGCTGTGTGCGGGATATGACGTGAAGCTGCATAAAGAAATACACAAGTATCGAGTGTCTTAACATTATATTTCCCCTGCTACCCTGGTAAAAGCAGAATATCTTATTTAAAAATACTAAATTTTAATAATAAAGTGAGCGGTAAAAGAGGTAGGTTCAACAAATGTCATTTACTACAATGGTTGAACTTCGAAAATACAATATCAAAAATACTGAAGGAAGGCCACGTAAAAAGCATGAGGCCCTCCCGGAGGGCACGTATGAAGAGGTTGATGACAGTAGACGAGGCGAAAAAGGTATGCAGAGACCGTTGCATTTGGTGTTTCGTTCTCTCTGACTACTCAGCTATAAATTAAATAATTTAATTAATAAGGAAAAATAACAAAAGGTAGTTCAATTTAAAATATTTCAATAAATTCTATTCCGTTTTTAATAATAAAATAAATCGATCTTTTATCATATGAACAAAGTTGCCTTTACTTATAAAGATAACTTTTTTCCTGCTTCGATCCAGAGTTCCAATGGAATTAATAAATAATTGTGTATTAGACATGCCACATTCTAAGTTCGCGAGGTAACTTGGACCGCAACTATTATTTATTATATAATATATAAAATCACGTTAATAATTTCGAAGTACGTGCGGTCTATAGCCATATAATATTTCTCGATAAACGGATTATTCCACTCAAACAGAATTTATATATAGATACAAAATTATATTTTTTGTCTGTTATAGTAATAGAACTGTGATGAAATTTGGGTCTGAAAATAAAAGTAAATTACATAAATAATAGTAAACACGTTTAAAAATAAACATTAAATATTTTTTTTATAATCTATGTAAATCGTTATTGTCATAATAACATCGTCGATGTCTCTCTTTACGGTTTCAAACAAAGCCATAATTTTCTTTGTTGGTATCGATCGATGTTATAAAAAATATATATACGAATACTAATTAATTATTATTTTAACTAAATTAGCTTCACGCTGTATCCCGCTACAGCAGGGTAGGCAGAGGGAACCTAGTGTTAAGACACTCCGTTCCCCACTTTTTGCCGAATTCTGGAGGCATTGCGTGTTGAGTGGCAGAACTCAACGCCGCGCTTAACCTCGACACCAGAGCGAAGAAATGAAAATATAAATTTAAGTAGATATTTCATCTCCTCGAGTGGGGATCGAACCCACAACCGGTCGGTTTTGCAGTCACACCTCGTTATATTTTTAATTTAAATTTTTAATTTAATTTTAATTTATTTAAATTTTAATTTTTATTATTTTAACATTTACGCATTTGCCTCATTGACAATAAAGTTATGTATGTTTACTTATTTATAAAACATATAAACATTTGAACGTAGCAGGATTTGAACTCGAGCCTCTTGGAAACCGTCCAAGTTGGTCAGTATATTTTTCTTTCCTAAGTGTGGAATAACACTTTAAAAATGTAAAAAAATATGTATGTTTGTTTGCAAATAGCTTATAATTACTAGTTCTAAACATCAAATAAAAGAATTTTTATAGTATTTTATAGATGACACAACATTTAAAAATGGGTTTTTGTATTGTAAAAAAATATAACTAGAAATAAAGAAAAAAAATGGCACTTTTTATATAATATTATATACAAACATTTAACAATGTAGAAATATTATTAATATTTTATCAAAATAATAGCATAACAATATAAATAATTATAAACAACTTACCCGCCCAATAAAGAAGTTTTAGTACGGCTCGGTAACACCTACAGACAAACACTTCAAAACTTATATACACAACGTAAAAATTAACACTCTACAGTCCATCTAGGAAAAATACACAAATAAATATATTATTTCAATAATAGTTTAACAACAAAATTTATTTAATATGTTGAAAATATATTAATGTTGGAAAATGTTGAACATCGATATTAAAAATTCACGGCATTTGTATGGAGAGAAAGCGGACGCGAGCTTTCCCGACGCGAGGTTATTTCAGACTGAAGTCATAAGAGGCGTTGGGCGGACTTGTTACCATAGATTAAAACTTAGTAGTGGTGTGTTCAGGTGGCGTTTTTTGGGTAATTTCTTACTTTTAATTGACTTTTATTATCTGTGTGTACTTTTTTTATGTGAGCATTTTTAGCTTTACTCTGTATACCGCAATCAGCGGGGTAGTAGGTAACCTACCGTTTCCCCCGCACTGGCTAATGTTCTACTCAACACCGCGTTTTGTCATGCTAGTGGCATGTGATGAGGAAATGGAAATATTAAATGATTCATTTGCCCCAGAGGGAATGGAACCCACAATCGTCTCGTTTACAGTCAAACGCTGTGCCACTACGCCACGACGATCTCAAGGTACTTTAAGTATCGTATACTCACATATATATTAATGATTTACTGTAGCATAATTGTGTTAATGTTATTAACATAATTACATAACATCTGAATATGTTAATATTTAAAAAAAAATTCCATACAAATATTGAAAGTAACTTTCTTTTATTTAAAAATTGAAAAACGAGGTTATAAGTTTATCAAACTGTTTCACTGGAAGTGAAAATCAATTTTAGGTTTCAGAACTGACACGTTTTGGAACTTTTCTTTGTTTTCGCGTGTGAATTTGGAGCTCGGTTTTTGTCCGGGATAACATTTCAGTTTTAAAATTTTTACTTTAAAATCCATTTTTAATTTTTATATGTTATATGCAATAACATGGATGTTTAATTATAACTGCTAGACTTTAAAATTAAATCAGCTTCAGGCTGTATCCCGCACACAGCAGGGTAGGCAGAGGGAACCTAGTGTTAAGACACTCTGTTCCCCACTTTCTGCCCTTTTGGAGGCATTGCGTGTTGAGTGGCAGAACTCAACGCCGCGCTTAGCCTCGACACCAGAGCGAAGAAATGGAAATATAAATTTAAGTACATATTTCATCTCCTCGAGTGGGGATCGAACCCACAACCAGTCGATTTTACAGTCACACTCTGTGTCCCTGCGCTACGACTGGCCTCTAAAATCTGGACTTTAAAATTAACTAATTGGTATCAAGGTTATGACATGATAAATAATTAGAGAAAACAAGGAAAGGCTTAATCGTATTTGTAGATAATACTTTAATAAGATCATGTACTTACAACGGATAACACATAAATAAAAAAATACGAAAGAAATATGTTTAAACTATCCAGTAGCTGCTTATCTCACCGATTTTGTTTTGATTTTTTCACCTTCGGACCATTCCCTGTACATAGTATATGCAGAGGGAACCTAAGAACCTTGTACTAAGATATGCCGTTTTACCATTAAGACACTTTTTCCCACTTTCCGCCAAACTCTTGAAACATTTCGTGTTAAGTGACGCAACTTTACGCCGCGCTTTGCCTCATTTTCAGACTGAGAAAATCAAAACACTAAATATTTCATTCCTCGAGTGGGAACCGAACCCACAACCATGGTGTTTATAGGACCCACGCTTGTACCTGTGGGCTACGACGGCCTCAGGCCGTCTTTTCATTTTCTCTGACTATTTTGATCAGTATTTACGTTAAATATAAGATAATTATTTTTCTAGTTCTAACTTTATGTATATGGTAGGCAGAGGAAACGGAGGAAGTGTTAAGACACTCCGTTCCCAACTTTTCGCCCAATTTTTAAAACATACAATATGTTGAGCGGCAGAACTCAACGTCGCGCTTTGTCTCGTTATCGGAGTGATAAAATGAAATTATTTTCTTTACCGAGAAATCGAACCCAAAATCCTTAGGCTTACAGTCATATGTTTTTACACTGCCCCACGATGGCTTCTAATAATTAATCAATAATAATATAAAAAGAAACTATCACAACATCAACTTGATATTTGATAAATTCCAACTTTACTTCAAAACAAACGCAAAACATATACAAGTCCTACAAAGTTTAACAAAATGTTTCTGCAACGATAAAGAATACTTTTAAATAAGAATTTCAAAGAAATATTATCCACGAACGTCTAACATATACATATACTCAAGGATATGATATGAAGAACGCTTGAGCGAGATTTGAATAAAATAGAAACTGTGTTCTCTATCTATCCTGTTACTTTGTTATATTGGTTGGATAGATTTTTATTTTTCTATAAAATATACGTAGAACTTAAGCTTCTGCTTATGATATTAAGTTTTTTTTATTTTCACGCTGTATCCTGCACATTGCAGGGTAGGCAGAGGAAGCTTATTGGATTGGAAGGGTAATTAATATAATTGGGTTCCCCACTTTCCGCCAAGTTTGTTGTGGAACTCAACGCTCTGCTGTGCCTCGTTACTAGAGGAAATGATAACATTAATACTTCATTTCTTCGAGTGGGAATCGAACCTATAATCAATTTTTTTACATGTTATAAAAGAGGTAATAATAAAGAAAATGCAAGGGTAGTGGATTTATTCTAAAGTTAGAAGAATACACAACGTGGTGTTCTATACCCAAAACAGAGTGATATATAAGTCTATTATCCACATTCTCTAAAAAATAAAAAAAAATCATTCAATATGAAACAAAACAATTGTTACAATTTTCTATTCAACCTGTACAAAATAATAGGAAAAATATTATAAGATATTTCCAATAATAATTATTTAATAAATCGATGTTTGTCCAAACCAATATACTAACCTTGACTAAATAATTTGTCGAAATCAATAACTTAATTATTACTGGCTTCAAAGAAAAAGCCTCATATGAAAGCAGGTCAAGGAAAATAGTTAAAAGTTTTTTCACATATCTATGTATATTATATTCAAAGGAAATCAATAATAATATGTATAGGATACAATGTGTCTCAAAACATCAAAATATTAACAACAGAGAATCTTATTGTAGAAGCCTAATAAAGTTTTGTAATTGTGGTGTAATCAGCTTAACAGAATCCCGCACACAGCAGGGTAGGCACTCTGCCTACCCTGCTGTGTGGGGAACCTAGTGTTAAGACACTCCGTTCCCGACTTTATGCCGAATTCTGGAGGCATTGCGTGATGAGTGGCAGAACTCAACGCCGCGCTTATCCTCGACAATATTTTTATACAATACAAAATATTTGATTTCTTCGAGTGGGAATTGAACTCACAACCTTTGAATGATGCACACGCTTGTAAATGTTAACGCGACAGATCTCCTTTAAAATTATTTATCGCAATATTTTTTTCTGGTAGTAGTAAGTTATCTAAACCAATTTCATAAATTTTGGTTTGCGATTTTTCTTAACGTGAAATGGAGAAAGAATTGTTAAAAAGCTAATTATAAATATAATATATGTAATTATTAAATACATATAATTCTTAAAAAAACAACAAGAGGCCGCCGTAGCGCAGCGGCACAACGTCAGATTGTAAACACGACAGTCGTGGGTTCGATTACCACTTGAGGGAATGAATGAATTTTCATATCTTCGCACTGTCAAAAAGAAAAAGCGGCGATGAGTTCCACCAATTAACACGCAAAACACGCAAGTACATAAAAAAGAAATATACTAAGATCCGTATACAATCTTCATTAATTTTATTTCGCATCACTTCGCTTCTAAATTAAACCACGGCGTCAGTAATATATTTTCGGCACGGGAAAATATCCAATGAACTCTCCACCTCAGCACGCACCGTTTAGAAACGAGAGTGTTTACAATCGGTAAGACACTTTGTTATCAATAATGACCAATATACAGTGGTAGCCCGACATGTTTGTATAAATGAAATGCTGATTTTCTATTCGCGTTAATAGAACTATGCGTTGCCCAGTTAGTTGGTAGGTTTGCTGCCTACATAAGATTCTTGTTTCGTTTTGTTATTGGACAGAATATTTTTATATATTTAATAGTATTTTATCTAATATTTATCTAATCTATCTATATCTAATTACATAGAGTATGTTGTTATTCACAAAAGTGATAGATTATAAAGATATTTTAATTCACATGAAACAAGCAACTTCACTCTCTTGTTCACATAACAAGGTAAACAGAGAGAAGCTTGTATCAAAGCACTCCTTTCTCCATTTTTCACCCAAATTTGAAACATTGTGTGTCGAGTAGCGGCTCGGAATCTCACGCTTTTTCTTGTCAGAACGTGGAAATAATAATAGTTCGACGAATGGGAATCGAACCTACAAATATCATACTTACAGCGCCATGATGTATGCGCCACGGTGGTCTTAATGATTACTGTGCACTGGTAAGACAAAACGCCGCGTTTGGTTTCATCGCCCAACAAAAAATTACAGACAATCTAAAATAGACAGAGAGCTGTTAATGTACATATAAATATTTCCATATATGTTGTCGTAACGCAGCGGTACAGCGACTGGCTGTAAACGCGACGGTTGTGGGTTCCCTGGGTTCATTCGCGGAAACTATTTTTTTATTTTCAGGCTCTGGTAACATAGGTATATATATAGATAATATAGTGAAAAGTATATCAATCATTCAATAAATTTTCCACACATTCCTTTATTTATTTACCTATAGGATGAAATGTAGTATCCGACTGCATTAATTTACTTCACAATTTAGAATGTTTTTTATTCTAATTTTAATCTCAGAAAGCTCCAGGCGGTATCTATTGTACTCATAATATAAGTGGATTGAAATCCTAAATAACAAAAATACAATATATAAAGTAATAATCTCAGTGATTCGAATGAAATCCCTCGATTAATAATCTCGTCGCCATCTCGTTTTTTTTACGCTCTCTCTCGTCCTATTACCATATTCAATTTGAGTACTGTACTCTTAAAGTTTATTGTAATTTTATTAACAAGTCTTGTTGGGAAATATTTTTTGTGTTATTAATTTTGTAAGGCAATTTTTGTTCATCAATCGTGCAGGTGTTGGTTGATTTGTTACAATTTTAAAACGCGCTGTTCATATAATATGATAAAAAATATTAAATCTAATATTATAATTTTATATTATTATAAGGCAAAAGCGTGGCGTTTAGTTTCGCCACTCAATACGGAATGCCTTGAAAATTCGGCGGAAAGTGTGGAACGGTGTCTTCCCTGATTATATATGCGAGATATGACGTAAAGCAAAAAAGTATTTCTTAATGAGACATCAAAAATTTTAACACTATAAATAAATTCTAGCAAGAGTATAAAATATTCAACGTAACATTTTAAGAACGTATAGCTTAGTAGCCAGAGCACTTGGACCCTTACCAAATTGCGCGGGTTCAAATCTATGTCCAAATTTGAATTAAAATCTCACAGGGCTTATTTAACTATTGCAAGCAATTTTTTGAGCAATTTTGGAGTATTTTTTAGGATTTATTTATATTTTGCTGGATAACGTTATTAGCAAAACATAATTGTTTAGAATAAGTAACATGAAATTAATAGTTTCGCCTTTTATTAAATAATCTATATATATATCCATTTTTTCTGAATATTGTTTATTTTGTATCAATTTATTTAGATTATCGTAGCGTAGGGGTACAAGCCTGCGACTATAAGCTCAACGGTTATAGATTCGATTCCCATTCGGGGAAATAAATTCATTTTGTCATTTCGGTAACAAGACATCTCTTTACAGCGTATTGAATTCAGCCACGCAACACTCAATGTTTCGTAAATTTGAAAGTGTGTGGAGAACGAAGTGTTTTAACACCGAGTCACTTTTCTATGAACTGGATACCACGTGAAATTAAAAAGAAAAACCTCATACTCGCAATACTATGTAAAAGGAACTGCATTAATTAAACTGATCTCGTTCCCTAGAGATCTAAATATGCTAAGTAATTTTACATGAGTAGTATATTGGCATAATTTAATTAAGAATATTAGATTAAAATATAACACTATCTGATTGAATTTTTGTACTATATTAAATTTTGTATTTACTGTTACTTGATCATATCTATAATATAACGAGATTAAATATATTTTTTGCTTATTATTATCAAAGAAATATTCAAAATTTACGATAATAAATAATATTTTTTTGCTGTGGGTTCGATTCCCAGTCGAGTTCGAGTATTCGAATTTCGCCATTCAACGCGCAGTGTTTCATATTCGAATTCGGAAAACGAAGAACGGAGTATCTCGACACTAAGTTCTCTGCCTATATACCCTGCAAAATGCAAAATAAAGCGTATAGCTAAAAAATATTTTTATTTAAAAGTTTCATTTCTCCACTTAGGATAATGATATACGTTAGGATTCTTCAAATTCGCATTATTCTAAATTGAATAATCGCCGACTTAGACGAGATTTTTTCTTTGAATTTTGATATAAAATCTCGTCTACCTTGTAATTTAAAAAAATGATTGATATACACAATCTTGGTCGCTTCGTATAAAGAAACATTCATAATAAAGTCGTCGTGGCAAAGTGGTACAAGCGTATGGCTGTAAACGCTACGGTTGCAGATTCGATTCCTACTCGGGGGAATGAATCATTATTTATAAATATTTTCTTTTCTTAGCTCTGGAAGATAGGGAACGGACTGTTTTAACTAAACACTAAGTTCCCTTTGCCTACCCAGCTCTACCTGGGTTCAGCATGAAGTTTAAAAACTGAAAATTAAAGAGTACATTTTATTTCAAAATACTAAATGTTAATATTAATTAAATCATTTAATTATAATCAAATCATCTTTACACTGTATCCCGCACACAGCAGAGTAGGCAGAGAGAGCCTACTGTTAAGACACTCCGCTTCCACTTTTCTCCGAAATTTTGTATAACATCTACCCATGTATAATAGGGGCAGTTGTGGCGCAGGGGCACATAGTGTGATTGTAAACGCGACTAGTCGTGGGTTCGCTCCCACTCGAGGAATTTAAATACATATTTCATAATATGTATTTAAATTTATATTTTCATTTATTTGCTACGGTATCGAGGCAAAGCGCGGCGTTGAGCTCCGCCACTTAACAATACCGTCAATCAATGCCTCCAAAATTTTTGGAAAGTGGGGAACGGGAAGGTTCTGCCTACCCCGTTGTGTGCAGGAAACAGAATGAAGCTGATTTATTTATTTTTTATTTATGTATTATTAGCAAACTCATGTAAAAGAGAGTAGATAGGTGAAAAGTGCTATAAAAGCAACGGAATTTTTGAAGCACACTGTGAAAGTAGAAACCAATAGGGCTAACAGCATTAACCTCATTTTGGAAAAAAAAGACAATAGGGGACA
The DNA here is from genome assembly GCA_013421005.1 of Heliconius erato x Heliconius himera. Lineage (NCBI taxonomy): Eukaryota > Metazoa > Arthropoda > Insecta > Lepidoptera > Nymphalidae > Heliconius > Heliconius erato x Heliconius himera. The sequence goes on along the minus strand of JAATLQ010034010.1, from coordinate 7,764 downwards.
GCCTTCTTGTTGGAAGGAAACTTGTTCGAAATATTGTTAGTAGGTGATACATCACTTATTGCAATTAATTAGAATCTCTTTCCGAATAATTTAGAAACATATCTATATGTTTTATCTTGTTATTTTCAAAAACGTGAACCGTTTCCTAACAGTATAACATGTAGTACAGAGACGCCATGATAGTGGGTTCAAATTAAGCAATAAATAATATATATTTTTTAATTAACATGTAGGAATATATTTAGATATTAAAGTAAGAGGCAACCGCAACTGAAGCGAATAACCAAAACTAGGTTCATAAAAAAAACATATACGTAAAATGCAGTATAGGTACCTATTAAGTAAAAGTAATTACTTAAACAAAATCTCTAGAGAAATTAATATGTAAAGAGGAACTAGCATACTTGTTGACTACTAACAGGTGTTGCTGGTGGCGTTAATACCTCGGATGGAGTTTATCCGCTCGCTACTTTGTCTTTAACGGTATTCGAGTGTTAATTTAAATTCTATTAGTTAAAGGTTACACTCGTTGGACTTAATTTTTTCAAAGTTGAAAGGTTATGTGTAGAATAAACTATAATAGATAAATAGACAAAATGTAATAGGTAGGTCGATATTGGTATAAAAGTGAGGCCTTCAGGTTTGATTCCCATCCGAGAGGGTTGTTTTATTTTTATTTCCCTCGCTCTGGTAACAAGACAAAGCACAGCGTTTGGTTCCGCCACTCAACAAACTAAGTTTTCAAAATTCGTCGGCAAGTGGTGCGGAAGTCTCTCAATTTAAACGGAGTTTCTTAACCTTTTGCAATTGAGGCTTTTTCGACTTCATATCGGCCAGGCGCCGACTCGTCGCCGTTCGAGTGCACAGGGTTAACACTAGATTCCTAGGTTCCTTCTGCGTAACTTAATATATGCGAGAAATAGTATCAAGCTAAAAAAAATGTATAATCTAGTATTGATTTATATTCAAATTAAGTACTTGTTGAATGCATCGCACACACTCCACATATACGAGTACATAAGCCCCCGATCGTGTGTTTGCATCGTTTGTTCGAATTGTCTATAATTGCGTTCCATCTCTGATATTATTATAGAATCATTATTTCTGCAAAATAATAATATAATTTTTTACTTATCTTTATATTTATACTAGATGCCCAGCCACGTGTTGATGCGGTTCAGTGATTATAAAAGATTAAATTATTTTTTTACCTTACCATTTACTATTTCAGCACAAATAAATTAATATATTAACTAAGATGGAAATAGGTTACTACTTGTCATTTTCAATAATTTGAAAGTGACAGGTAGAGTATCGGAATATTGAAATTATGCACAAACCATATACCTGCATTTATGCATTAAATAAAATAAGTTTGGTGACATATGCACTCATTTTGTATATTTTTTATCAGGTTCACGCTGTATCCCGCTCACAGCAGGGTAGGCAGAGGGAACATTAAGACGCCCCGTTCCCCATTTTCCGCCGATTTCTGGAGACATTGCGCCGCGCTTTGTTTACGACATCAGAGCGAAGAAATTGAAATTAACTTAAATACACACTTCATTTCCTCGCGTGGGGATCGAACTTACAACCGGTCGCCTTTACAATCACACTTTGTGCCCCTGCGCCACTACTGGCCTCAAAAATACCAATATAAGTTTTATAATTATATTTTACAGTAAAATACATGTATCAGCTTCACGCTGTATCCCGCACACAGCAGGGTAGACAGAGGGAACCTAGTGTTAAGA
>JAATLQ010034009.1:0-20511 GCA_013421005.1 Heliconius erato x Heliconius himera | reverse complement strand
TGCGAGTGCCTTATTTGTGGAATTCTCTACAGTGAAGATATGACAGGAAATGACTGGGTCCAGTGTCTAGTATGTCATAATTGGGCACAAGATGGATGTATTAAAGGCAAATCTACATTATTTAAATTCTCTGGATGTTTAGCGGACTGTGATTACAAAAAATGACTTTCAAAGAATTATTGTAACGATACTGTCAAATTTATTATTTACTGTTACAAGATTTAAGCATAATTTTGAGACTGAATGTCTAGTCGTAGATTTCGTACATTAATATTGTTAATTTATCTTTAAAAGAGATTTTACATACTGTGATTTAGAATAACGTTAATAATTATAATGCTCAATGATCATTTGATGAGTAAGTTCCCGTTCAAAACTGTTTAGGTGTAAGTATCCAAGCCATGTTTAAAGTAAAATTTTATTAGTTTTCAATGCAAATTCATATAAATAAGCTAATATAATAAATAAATGTTGATTTTAATATTTTTTTGTAGTTTCTCTCGGTTACCTGGCGACATACTCAGTTTCCTGCGCTTTAATTTTCTTTAAACGGCCATAAATCTAAAACTATCAAATATTTTGACTGTTTCGCTTAGTATATATTAAAGGACGTTACGCTCGTGTTATTAGAATAAATTCCGCGACTAAAATGTATAAAAAATGTCAGGCCGAAAACAGATCCATTTTCGTCCTTAGTTTGTAGAACTACCCATATAACATTTGTGGTGAAATTAAAAAATAATAGCCTGAATATTTTAAGGACTGAATACGGTATTAAGCCGCAGTTCAAGCTAATTAAATGAAAGGGCTCTGACTAACCTAAGCTTGAATTTCAGAAAATGCTCGAGACATACAATTTTTGTACGGAACCATCGGTGGACGAGCCTGAGTCGCGCTTGTCTGTTTTTTTTCATTTGCGTATGCTTCAGCTAAGCCATTAACACTTATATTACTAAGATATAAAAATCACGTTATCTCCTCCACTTTTGCCTATATGAAATAAGAATATTTTTTTAATAAATACTTAATTTAAAGTACTAGCATTTGAGGCCTGTCGTGGCGCAGTGGCACAAAGTGTGACTGTAAAATCGACTGGTTGTGGGTTCGATCCCCACTCGAGCAGATGAAATATTTACTTACATTTATATTTTCATTTCTTCGCTCTGATGTCGAGGCAAAGTGCGGCGTTGAGTTCTGCCACTCAATGCCTCCAGAATCTGGTAGAAAGTGGGGAACGGAGTGTCTTAACACCAGGTTCCCTCTGCCTACCCTGTTGTGTGCGGGATACAGCGTGAAGCTGATTTTAAATATTTTTTTTAATAAATACCTAATTTAAAGTAACTAGCATTAGCACTATACACCAACGGTAATATCGTATACATCTTATGACATTTACAGGCCTGAATGTAACTAGGGCGACGCGACGCCTTTTATAGATAATAGATAGGACATGCCAGACCGCGCCGTTAACACCTGGAAGGTTCTCAAACTTTTGAATTAATAATGCTATAAAGCTTTTTAATTTTTTGTTACTTAATTATAATCTTCACGCTATATCCCTCACAAAGTCGGTTAGGCAGAGGAAACATGGGAACCTAATATTAAGGCACTCCGTTTTCATTAAGACACTTCCGCTCCAAACCTCTGCTGAATTCTGGAGGTATTGCATATTGAGTGGTCAAATTCGACGCCGCGTTTTGCCTTGTTATTAGAGCGAGAGTGAGGTGAAAATATTAAATATTTCATTTCCTCGAATAAGAATCGTACTCACAACCTGTCGCGCTTACAGTCGCACGCTTCTGGCCCTAAGACAAAACTGGATTCAAGTTTTATTATAAATAATCTTCAAGTATCCTACCTACTTCTGTAAAAATTTCACATTGACACATTGATCATTGAACGGTTGGTAAAAATAATTCACTCATATTAACGTAATATATATAAGTTTATATACACCACCCACTCTATTTATCCCAAATTTCCTAACCCAAAGGTTGTCTGGTAGACATCGCTGATTAGCGATAAAACCGCCTTTTGTGTGTCAATGTTTTATCTTTGTTGTTTTCATACCCTTCTATTTTTCGAAATGAGTAATTGTGCACAATAAAGTGTAAATAAATACATATTAACATATAACAGGCAGAGGGAACCCAGTGTTAAGACACTCCGTTCCCCACTTTCCGCCGAGTTCTGGAGGCATTGCGTGTTGAGTGGCGGAACTCAGCGCCGTGCTTTGCCTCGGCACCAGAGCGAAGAAATGAAAATATAAATGTTAATAAATATTTTATTTTCTCGAGTGGGGATCGAACCCACAACCAGTCGATTTTACAGTCACACTTTGTGCCCCTGCGCCCCGACTGGCCATACTAAATGACTTGGAATTTATTTTTTGTATTACAGTTCACTTTAGTTTGCAAACGAAAATACCAGACTTCAGCTTGGTGGACTAAACTCGACAAGATTGATGTAACATTACCCAAAGGTTTTTTTTTAATTTCACAAAAGTACATATACTTGAAATAAATCCCGGTTTGGTTAAGTTTAAAAATGGCGGCGGGAGGCTTGACCCTACTTCAGTATGAGATGACTGTTTAGCATTTTTTTTCTCTGCGAATATATTTGTATTTGTTTTAAAGAGAATGTAAATGAAAATTTATAAAAAAAGTGATTTATATTGTTTGATAGCTCTAAGATAAATTAAAATTGATAAGCAGATAAGTAGATTTCCTTAAGAAAAAGTTGTGAAATAAGTTATAAAAACAGTTTCTTATAAAATATGATACATCTATTCTATACTAATATTATGAAGCTGAAATGTCTGTTTGGTTGAATCTCAGGAATTACTAATTCAAATTGTCAAATTATTTTCCTCTTGACTTAATATAGAGGTCTATAAGTATTTTTTTTTTATAATAGTATCGATGTAATCCACTGTACCTGCGGTCAGAATAATCTTAAACACTTAAAATGTTTCAAGTGGTCATACATACCTCCTTTTTTTTTTAAATTGACAAGCTGTGTATGAAAAGTACTCCTTTCATGTGAATTTGAATCAATTCAAAAAGGTCAGACGTATCAAGGGAATCAAGGGAAGGGAAGAATTAGGGTTCTATTACCACACGAGGAAGTGATATATTTAATATTTTAATTTCCTCGCTCTGCCTCCATAAATCGGCGGAGAGTGGGAAACAGAGTGTCTTAACACTGGGTTCCCAGGATTCCTCTGCCTTCCCTGCTATGTGCGAATACAGCGTTAAGTTAAATCTAACCTTTCAAAACAACCAGTGCAGTACGCAGTAAACAAGCCACAATTAGCGTCTACGCTACGTACGCTATGTATATTGCAGACGTACTGTATATCTGTAGAACTCTACTACACTAAAGGACGACGCATGTCATTCACTGAATGTATATGCGAGGTGTTTATTATTTGTATATTTCGTTTTCTAGGAAAATTTCAGCTTATATATTTAATAATTATGTTTTTTCGCTCGCTTTCGCTTTCGCTATATATGTATATATATCTATACGGAAAAATATAAAAAAGACTCTAAGAAAATATAAATTTTAACTTAAATTAGAAATTGAACGTAGGACAAGCTACAATGAATCTTCAACCTTCGGTATATACAAATGTATTGCAGACAATTTATCTCTATTTTTATACGGCTAGCACAAAACAGGCTAGGCAGAGAGAACCTAGTATTGATATCTCAATACTTCTCACTTTCCATTCCATTGCGTGTTGAGTACTAAAACTCAACGCCGCATTGTGTCCACAAGAGCGAGAAAATGAAAATAATTTCCTACTCCGAGTGGAAATCGAATCCACGACCGTGGACAGTCAACGCTACGCTACAACGGTCTTTGTTCGTCTGTACTAATAAAGGAGGAGGGGCGCTACGCATGTCTTTCACGGAATGAACATACGATGAATGTTTGCTTCCGACTTTATTACAATTTCTACTGAAATTTCTTAACGATGGCAACTTGTAATGCTAATTATGTTGTTTCGTCTTGTATTTGTCTTTCTTAATAAGGAAAAAACCATTTAAATTATTATTATATTATTACATTTATTTAATCAGCTTTGCTGTATCCCCCAAGTGTGTGTTAAGACACTCTGTTTCTAATTTTCCGTCGATTTTTTAAGATATTACGTGTTAAGTGGCGGGACTGGGTTACCATAGCGGAAAAAATGAAATTTGAACTTCTTTTTGGCGTCTGACTGTGAGCACGATGGTTGTGGACTCGGTTCGTATTCCAGCACATGATTATAATTTTAAATTACTACTCTAATAGACACAGTGCAGCGTTGAGTACTGCCCCTCAACACGCCTAAAACGAGCGCGTCGTTGTACATAAAATGTCTCTAAAATTAGGCGGAAAATGACAAGCAGTTTATCTTATCACTAGGTTCCCTCTGGTTACCCTGGTATATGGGTGACAGCACAAACTTACCCTTTATTTTATTGTAAACTCTACAATTTTCTTTACGTACCCATAAACGTACCGTACCAATTGTGAGCATGTCGTAAAAACCCTTATGACCCTCCCTGATCCGGGACTTGGGCATATAAGTTAAATGAATTTTCACAAATGTGTGCTATTTTATATTAGCATACTAATATATTTTAATAATTAACATTATGATGCTTCACGTTGTGTCCCTCGTATGGCAGTGTAGGCAAAGGGAACCTGGGAACCTATTAAAAGAAAAGAAAAGTGTATGTATATATATTTAAAAAAATGTTTTTGTTAGATAAAGTTCACTGTGTAATATAGAATTGATTATCACAGGCTTTCTTCGCTTTCTATTTTACGTGACAAGACAATTTATTTACAAAATAATTAAATTTATAATTTTTTTATTACCTATATAAATGAAATTGAAATGAAAACATTATATTACGATTATTCAGTGTTAATGGGTTTGGAGTATCTTAGCGCCAGGTTCCCAGGTTCCGTCTGGCTACCCTTCTATGTGCAGAATACAGCGTGAAGCTAAAACAAATAAATAAATAAATTACGATAACAAAAGCCTCCCATATATAATTAATAATTTAATTATAGAAAATATGTTGTAATATATCTATCCACTTTACTGAAACACAATTGTGCTTGACGCTAAAGTATTATAACATTTAACAACGCGGTCGAATTAATTCTATGAAACTTACCTACTACGAGTGGTAGATCTCTACTAAGTTTAGTCTCTACTATAATATCGGTCATTTGGTGCAACAATGACATATTTACACTTTATAAACTATATAATTTTATATTTTTTACAATTTCACCTAAAAAACTTGAAAACAAATTAAATTTATTTCAAATTAATTTCAAATATAAAATAAAACCGATCAAGTGCGAGTCGGATTTGTCCATCGAGCGTTCCGTACCAATTTCAGCATTGTAGGTCAACGAGAAGAACAACTTATAATAGTTAGCAAACTTAAGTTTGTGTATACATTCGTTTTGTATGAAATTAACTACAAATAAAAAAATGGTATAATTTTTCTGTAAAATATCTGTTTCTTCATTTTTTCATTTTCATTCAATTCATTCATTCTTCATTTTTCGGGTTCTTCCCTGTATTTTTATTGTAAATTCTCATTCTGTGCCAAATAACTATAGGTCCGCGGAAAGTATCCTAAAGGTTTTGATTACGTGGCAAATTTCATAAACAATGCGGCAGAAACGATGCATAAATGCTCGTAATTTTTAATTCCCTTGACTTAGAAGCCTCCAAGGAACAATAAATCTGAAAATGTTATATCAATTTTAGCTTGATATCTGGAGAAAGACGAACAGATGGATTGACGGAGAACAAAGTGAACCTATAAGCGTTTCGTTTTTACCTTTTAAGATACGAAATGCAAAAATACAATAACGTAATCTCATATGGATTTGAGCTTTACAAAGGTGTTGCTCTTGTTTTAGACATATGATTTCACACATCGCCCCTATTTAGCAGTAGGTAATGCAAAGAGAAGCTAGTATCACACCCCGTTATCTCCTTTCAACTTATTTTTTAATATTTTTTTTACTTTTTTTTTTAATTCACGCTGTATCCCGCATAAAGCCAAGTGGGCAGAGGGAACCTAATATTAAAACACTCCGCGTGTTGAGTTTGAAGTATTCTCTAAGTTTCTTTACAACTTAATATATTGTATGAAACTTTTCGAATTATGAACCAAATCACTATGAAACTATATATCAATTACGTTCAAGTGTATATATGAGAAGAACATTATAAGAAGAAAAAAGAACTATAAATTCTCATATGGCATATTCGTTATAACTTTACGTAACAATATATGTTCAATAAGTAAGAAATGTATATATTTAACGATATAAGTTGTAATATAGTAGAGTATAAAAATTATAGAGGCCGTCATGGCGCAGGGGCACAACGCTTCGACTGTCAACTTGATAGTTGTGGGTTCAATTCTATCTTGAAGGCATAAAATATATATATTAATTTCATTTCTTCGCTCGGGTAATCAGGCAAAGCGCGACGTTGAGATCCGCCACTTAACACACAATGTCTCAATAATTCGGCAAGTAGGGTAAATAGAGAACAGAAGTGTCTTAATTCTAGTTATCAGGTTCCCTCTGCTACTCTGTTATTTCCGAGATACAGCGTGAAGGTAAACCCAAAACAAACAAAATAAAAAATTACTATACGAATATGTTATAATTTTATATCGCCATTCAAAAATAAATAATAATGATAACATCTAATATGAAAATAATAATCATCAATCATAATTATAATCATTGTACTATATGGACTACCTATGTGGACACAAACACTTTCTGGACAGTAGAGTCTACCACTAAAAATAATAAATATACCAAATTATTAACAAGAAAATGTAAAAAAAAATACGTTTTTATAATACTTTTTTTTTCGAAAGCACTTCCTGCTTAAACATTATAAGCTCTTTAAATCTAATTTGTGTGAGTTACTCAATAAGCCTTTATGTTTTTACAAATATTCAAGCAAAAATATTTCTTACTTATATCAAAATAAAGTTTATTTTACAGTTGTACATTTACAATACTGTATCAGGTCCAACCAGACCTCATTATAAATGACTAGAATCTTACGCTACATTTAATATTGTGTTTATTTTAGTACTGACATTGACCTAAAATTTATTAAGGCTATTTCTAGATCAAATAGTTCCATAGTTATTTTTATATAAATAGTAATTATTTCTAATATACAAAGCTGAACAGTTTATTTGGTTGAACGCGCCAATCTCAGGAACTACCGGTTCGGAATTAAAATATTTTTGTGCTAAATAGTTTACTTATCCAGGAGAGCTTTTTAGTATCATGTTAAAGATTTCGATGTAACCTGCACCTGCTGATCCAGCATCCAGTAACCACTAAAAAACCCGTAAACCCGTATTTGTCGTATCACCAGTCTTCCAGAACACTTCTCTAATAGCTGCCCAGTGTCAGCACATTAGACCTTAGCAATTCGAGCGACTGTCAGTATCGCGATCATCTGGAAAGCAAAGCCAAGTTGGCCTCAATAAAAGTGGGGGTCATCAGCAGAGCGAGATAGTCCTATATAGGACCCAGGTTCGGCCTCATATGGAGTACTGTTCTCATCTCTGGGCTGATGCACCCCAGTGTCAGCTTGACCCTTGACTTGATTTGATCGCATACAACGTAGAGCCGTTCGAATTATTGGGGACCCAATGCTCTGTGAAAGGCTTGACACTTTGGCTTTGCGTAGAGTCGTCTCCTCGCTGAGCGTTCTCTTCCGCATTTATCATGGGGAGTGTTCTGGGGAACTGTTTGACCTGTTACCTACCGCCGAATTTTCTAACCGCATCTATCTATTACTCGACACGTTTCGAATTACTAAGTTATAAATTTGGGCAACAAGCAGGAAACTGAATGTTTGGCACTAATAAAATATAACAAACTTCACATAATCAATTAATCAAAAAAGCTCTATCTCTATACATATAAATAAAATCTGCCTGTGACTTCAAAATGACAGTATGTGTGTTTTTGAAGTTCTAAGTCTTTCGGTTTTCCGAGCTGATTTCCGAAACAGCTGAACCGATTTTTGTGAACCTTTCACTGGAGGTTAGATAAGAGGTTGTGGAAAAAATTATACAAAGTATAGCGTACTACTACTACTGCGAAACACAGGCAAAATCGCGAAAAAATAAAAAAAAATGTTAATATATATATTTAATACAGAACAGTGCACAGACATAACAAGACGTTGATAATGTCTCTGTCTTAATACTTACTGCGATAAATTTCAGCTAATTTTAATAAACTAATTTATTTTTTTTATTCAAGGTCAAGTAAAATTTATCACTGGGTTTTATTTTTCAATATACCTATTTTAATATAATAGGTTCCAACTTACAACTTATAAAAAAAATATTTACATAAAACCGAATTGCCTAAATAAAGAAATATTTACAGTAAAAAATATATGTTTGTATCAAAAAATATTATAAACATTAAAAGCTTGTTACTGAAGGAAAGTAGAAAGATTAAAGTACAAAAACAAATCAAATTCCTATTCAAATATTAATCCTTTTAAATTGCTTTCAGTAGATTGTAAAATCTTTTAAATTAAGGGAAAAAGACCCTTTAAATCGCTTACTCATTCAAATTTTAAACAAATTTTAATATGAAAAGTTGTAATAATTTCATCGTAACATAATGCTTAGTGGGCCTCAAATATAAAAATAACATATTTTTATTTTGCTTATTATTTATATAAAAAAGCTTCGCCCTGTATCCTCAATATAACAGGGTAGGCAGAGGGAATCTACTCTTAAGAAATTCCTTCCCCATTTCCCGCTTCATTTTCGAGACATTGTATGTTAAGTGGTAGAATTCAACGCCGCATTATGTCTTATACTAAAGCAAGAAAATAATAACTCAATCCCTGAATGGTAATAGAACACACCTCCATCACATTCACATCTGTGCCGCTGCGCCACAACGACCTCTGAATAAAATATATAAAAAATAATAAATTAAAAATATATATATAAATAATAAAATAACATAAACAAATGAAAAATTATAAATGAATAAATATAAATCAAATGAATATGTAAATATATATTTCTCTATAACACAAAACGCTGCCACTAAATATAATATTACTATAGAATTTTTCCACTGAGATTGCATCGTGTTTCAGCTACAGTTTAAAGAGGGACCGCTAAAGATAAATATTTAGTTTTGCTATACAAATAAATCTCAACGTCTCTATGTATATCGTCTCGTCCCTTGTTTCGGGGCTTTTAGCGAGGGAACTTATCTGGGTAGAGTATAGTTAAATTTGTTTTGAATTGTGGTTTGTTTTTTTTTAATATTTATTCTTATAATTTATCTTTTTTGAATTTGATATAAATAATGAATTTGAATTGTTTTACATTTAAATTGGATTATTACTTTTATGGTAAAAGTTGCCTGGAAGAGATCCTTGTAATGATAAGGCCGCCTTTACATCAAAATAATATTTCTTATTGTTATTTTAGTAAGATGTACAATCTTGTTGATATAATAAAAAAAAAAAAAAATAGAAGATAACAGAGTAGACAGAAGGAACCTAATGCTAATACGTTTTATTCTTCACTTTCCGCCTAACTATTGAGACATTGCGTGTTCAAGAGCGGAACTTCACGCCGAGCTTTGTTTTGTTTGTCTGAGCGAGGAAATGAGAAATATTTATCCCCACGATTGGGACTCGAACCCACAACCGTCGCCTATACAGTCAGCCGCGATGCAGCTGGGCCAAAAAGACATCTATATAAGCGCATATTATATATTAAATTTAAGGAACTTCATAGTGAGTGAAAATTACACGTCAGCAAGGTCCAGGAAATTGAATAGTTCCTTTACGGATGTATGATATGTGATGTAATAACTCAGCTAGATTTCTCGTCGAATTTTATAGTTATATATGTTTAACTAGTGACGCGCTCTCGGTTTGCCTGTCTTGTAAAGTTTCAGTCAATTCAGTGAAACCTTGTCTAACAAAATATTTTAATTTGATATAATTTTTTTATTTATAATTCGGTTAGAAAAATGGAAACACTTAATGTTTATGGAAGTTTTCCAATATACAATAGTGAAAGCCATTAAGTTTTTTGGGATTAGAAATACAAACGTACAGACAAACAGACAAAAATTCATAAATGTAATAAAATACATAATATAAAGGATGTAATAAATTTAAATGTATTACCACCTTTCGTTAAAACGACAAAACACGAAAATTGTAATACAACTCTACAATTTTATTTTTCACATGCCAAAACCTTGCTCTATTACTTATGACAGAAACACTTATTCTAAAGGTGATCTCTGTTGACAGCTTCCTAGAGCTCTCAAAGAAGAAGTATTAGAAACATGAACTTTATTACATTTAAAATAGAGCATATATTTGAACGTCTCTACCATCTAATGTGGACTCAAAGCTCTCTTACCAATATCGTATACCAAAAGGCGAACGACAATAAATAATAGTGTATTGAAATGTAACATTTGGATATACATAATATACAGTGATGTTCAAACGATTGATCGATATAGCCCTGGAGGGCTATAAAATGTAATTTCGTAGTCTTGTTACCTTAGCGAGGAAATAAAAATAATTAATTCTTTCGAATTAGAATCAGATCCACAACCCTTATGTTTACAGTCAAATCATAATGGCTGCTCCATAATGGCCTAATTCATAATAACTCCAAAAATAAAAAAAAATCGGTGCCTAAATATTTGGTTCTCTCTCTATTCCTGGGTACTAAAGCAGGCTTTAATTAGACAAGAACTAATATTTATAATATCAAATGATTTTCCGATTTTATCAGAGACGCGACGTTTGAATTTACATCATAGGATACTTAATGTCTTAAATCACCTTCAGGCTGTATCCCTCAAAAAATCGCTGGAAAGTGGAAAACGGAAGTGTTTTAATAGGGAACGGAGTGTCTTAACAGTAGATTCCTACATTCCCTCTGCTTTCCCTTACGACCCTTATATAGTATTAAATAAACAATATAAATATCCTACTTTAGCAATAATAAGGTATTGCGTATGTATAGACAACTTAATATTATGAGACATTAATTAATGTATTTCCATATAGTCAGTCGTGGCGCAGGGGCATAAACCGACTGGTTGTGAGTGCGATCCCCACTCGAGGAGATGAAATATTTTCTTAAATTTATATTTCCATTTCTTCGCTCTGGTGTCGAGGCAAGGCGCGGCGTTGAGTTCTGCCACTCAACACGCAATGCCTCCAGAATTCGGCAGAAAGTGGGAAACGGAGTGTCTTAACACTAGGTTCCCTCTGCCTACACTGTTGTGTGCGGGATACAGCGTGAAGCTGATTTAATTTAATTTAATTTTAACTATCATAATATACGAGTATAAATGATTATTAAGTATTTATTAGGGCACAACGACATCTGATATAAAAATCAAAAGGTAGCCGTTGAATGTAACGTAATAAAATGCATTTTCGTCAATAAAGTAGTTCCCGTCACTAGCAACGGAAACGAGTAGCTCGTTTACGAACGCTACTGTCCGAGCTTAAAGCGTAAACGCTATACGATATATAATATACGTGCTATTACTATTGTGTGAACGTTCATTGGACTTGTATCGAAATGTATGTATGGGTGAGTACAGGTAGGGCGGAAACATAGTAAGTTTTTTAATATATTAATAATATTCTTTCTTTTGGCTGTAATGTTTGGCGTTCCGTTTTCACGGACTACCCCGCTAGGGATAAAGCGTGAAGAGAGAGAGAGTTTTCTAGATTTATCTTTTTTTCTTTTTTTTTTCTCTTTCTGAGTTAAGTAGTGAAACCGATTTCTTTGTTTTGTCTTGATTTGAACGGGAAAATATGTATAACTTAGTCATAGTCAATTAGTTGGAAACCAAATCCGTAATAATCGTGTGTAAAATGAGATGCCATCCCACTGTGTCACTGAACCTTGATACATAAGAGACATGCGTAACGCTAAAGAACAATGCACTTCGTTCTCGTAATTCGTTTTCGTTCTGAATTTCACGCTGTATTCCGCTTGTAGCGATTAGGCAGAGGGAACCTTGTGTTAAGACACTCCGGTCCCACTTTTCGCCGAATTCTGGAGACATTAGCTATAAGTGGCGGAACTTAACGCCACGCTTTGTCTCGACACCAGAGTGAAGGAACGAAAATATTAAATATTTCATTTTCTTGAGTGGATATCGAACCCACATGTCGCGTTTACATGCTTGTACCCCTCTCGACTGGGCCCTTTTTTCTTTTTAAGATTTATATAATAAAAATTCAATATTTATTCTCGTCCAATTAATCTTCTTATCATTTTTCATGCTAGTTACCTTAAACAAATATTTTGTAATATATTGTAATCAAACATGGAATATATTTACTTTTATTATACTTAGATTGATGCTACAGATGAGTGTTTATATATGGGTGTTTAGAATATTTCGCCCATGACTGTACTCAAATAGTTTATGCCAATAATTTCTTATATATTTTTTATCTCTGTATATATGAAATTCTTACATTACTGAGTGACTGACAATTAATATACCAAACTGGGTTTGAAAGTTAGCAGTAGCTAAATTTCAATTTAGCAAAAAAAAGGGTATTTCTCCAAATTTCTACAGAACGTGATAAAAACAGAATTCTATTTTACATTTTAAAGTTACGGGCGGCGAATAATTTTACATATAAAGCTAAAAGCGTAAGCAAAAACGTAAAAAAAGATATTTAGCAGAAAACAACTAATACAAACATATAATTCTACATAAATTATTAGTAAAATATATATTACCAATTTAGTGACATAAAAAATATAAGCATTTTATCATCGACGATACTATTATAATCAATCGACAGGAGCGTTCACTCCATTCATCGATATCTATGGAAAGCATTCAATGAAGATGGACACACATACGTCCCTCATGCGTTATTATTAGATATTGTGTAATATACATAATGTAGGGTACAATGATCTGTGTATAAATATGTGAGTAATAATGTATTTTATATTATAATTTTAAGCTTTACCCTATATTTTTCGTACAACAGGGTAAGTAAAGAGAAACTGGTAGTAAAACTCTCCATTTTTCACTTTTACCACTGAATTATGACTGGCTTTACATGTCATTGAAAGTGGAAAACGGAATGTCTTGTTGAGCAAGTAACAGCAATGCGCGCTTTGCCTCGGCGAGAAGATGATAACAAATTATCCTTGAATTGGGATCGAACCCACAACTAGGATGGGTTTCCTAGTTTTGGGTTCGATCAAATCAGATGATGTGCCACTACGCCACAATACCTTCTACATAGTAAATTATAAGTACAAAATTAGAAAAATAATAAAATTAAAAAAAATCTATTACACTCTCAATTGTCTAAGGATTTTTAGCACTTAAACAGGCCAATACACAGAAATACATTATTTTTGATAATTAATAATTTCTGAGAACTGTAATAATAGCTGTAATGATAATGTTATCAGTGGTGTTCGACATTCGTAATAAGATTGTTCGTGCATAAATCAATATTATAAATCTTCAAGTTAATAAATTATTAAAGAAATCTTCAAAATATTAAAGCAATTTTATAAATCTTCCTTACTATAGTAAAGAAGATTTATAACTTTACTACAGTTTTATGTGCCAAATGGAAAATACCGTTTTTTCCCACTCCTGTACGAATTTCGAGAAATTATCTTACTCTTTAACTTATGTATTTTTTCTTTTGCTTTAACTTATGCTTCACGCTGTACCCACACACAGTAGGCAGAGGGAACCTAATGTTAACCATCCCGTTCCTTACTTTCCGCCGAATTCTGGAGGCACAGCATGTTGAATGGCGAACTTAACGCCGCGCTTTGCTTCGATACAAGAGCGAAAAAATAGAAATATAAATTTAAATAAATATTTAATTTCCTCGAGTGGGGTCGAAGCCACAACCAGTCGTGTTTACAATCACACTTTGTGCCCCTGCGCTACGGCTGGCTTTATGTTTAAATGTACATAGTAAATTTTAACTTTTTAAGTCCAGTAGACTAAATCAATTGTTTTTTAAGCTTCACACTGTATCTAGCACATACCAGAGTAGGCAGATGGAACATAGTGTTAAGATTCTCCGCTCTCCATTTTCCTCCCAATTCTGGAACTCAACGTCGCGCTCTGCCTCGATACCAACGCGAAACAATGAAAATATTACATATCTCATTACCTCAAACGGGGATCTAACTCACCACCTATTAGGCTTAGAGTAACACAAATTATTTTAGACTTAGTTTATAAGTATTTTATTTTATAAACAAAAAAAGCTACTTTATTTTGATTAGTTGTAGATCGGAGTGGCTTAAAACTAGATAGGGAGTGAAGCTAAAAAAAGGTACCTAAGATATGATTCATCACATAAAATTACAAAATTATTCCGTAAAATGGAGCAAAAATTTCGTCAATATTCCGTTGCTAAGAGGAAACTATTCATTTTACTCCAAATTACCACAATAATTACTCAATTTACGTCGTCAAGGCGTAGCAATTTAATGAAATGTGCCACAGATTTTAATATATTATCATTCATTTGAGCAATGAGAATAGCCAGTCGTGGTGCAGAGGGACAAAGTGTGACTGTTAAACCGACTAGTTGTGGGTTCGACCCCCACTCGAGGAAATGAAATATTTATTTACATTTATATTTTCATTTCTTCGCTCTAATGTCAAGGCAAAGGGCGGCGTTGAGTTCCGCCACGAAGTGTCTTAACACTAGGTCTTAACTTCTGCCTACTACTGTGTGCGGGATACAATTTAATTTAATTTTTAATTTTAATTTGAGTAAAACTGTTGTTCATTTATTTAGTAACAAATTATTTTTGATCTTTACTAATAATAGAAGGCTGAACGCGCTTCTCAGAAAGTACTGTTTCTTATTAAATAAAAACTGATAAAAATAACCCGAATTCCACCGCGAGCGGAGCGGAACCATTAAGGACTACGTTGAACTCGCAAGAGAAAACTGCGTATTTCTATTTCCAACAATAAATAGTGGGGAAAAGACCGAGCGAGCATTAAGAGTTGAAATGAAGTCGCTCAGTTCTAAGAAGTGAAGCGAATTACTAAAAAACAAAACTATTTTAGTTATAAGGAGTCCGTTCCGCCTAAGCATTATCCGCTCATTTCTCTTTCGTGATAGAAAATGGACTTAAGTCTATATCGGATGGTTCGTTACTGAAGAAGTCTATATAATATATTTTGTAATCCCTTATACCTGGATTCAGGATTACTTTGGGCACTTAGATTATGTCATGTGTCATACACCATTTACATTTGACCATCTGGGCGAAGCTGTAGATGGAAGCTAGGTATATAATAGAAGGATAGGCAGAAGGAACTGTTCCCATTAAGATGCTTCTGTTCCCCATTTTCCGCTGAAAGGCATTGCGTGTTGACTGGCGGAACTCAACGCCGCGCTTTGCTTTTTTACTTGAGCTAGGAAATGAAAATATTTAATATTAAATGTTACTCTACATTTTTTATCATTAAAATTAGATACTTGCACATTAAACATCAATTTATTTTATGGATCTTTATTTGAAAAATTTAATAACATGCATGTTTAAATAAAATTGAAATAATAATAATGAAAGATAAAACTACATTTGAAGTTGACTGTCATTACTTCTGCTAATGGAGACCCTTTTCAACCCTCTGGGTGATAACGATTATGAGCTTTTTGTACGGTAGTGTTATTTTATAAGATCACAATTTTTTTTATACTATATTAAATGTTGTTTGAAGCCATTGTGGAGTAGCGGTTCTGGGTTCGATTTCCGTTCGGGGGCATTCCTCTGAGTCTAAAATAATTATTAATTATTTTCGTTAACTATGAATAAATAATTATTTAATTAATTATTATTATTTCTATGCTCTGGTAAAATGACAAAACGCGGCGTTGAACTCCGCCATTCAACACGTAATGTCTCGAGAATTTGGCGGAAAGTGTATAACGGAAGTATCTTAACAAAAAAAGTTCATATATATATGTGTGTTTTAACACATAATTTGTGACGTTCTCATCATCACATTAGTGATGAAAAATTTATTACATAATAAACTAATCTTTTAAATATAATAAACAATAATCAATGAAACTCAATTATTAACATGAATAAGCTGTTATCCCTTTGTTCTAAAACTATAATTTAGAGATTTGTAACGTATTCACCAAAGGCTGGCGTCAGATGATAATTCGAGAGTTGGCTCTTACCCATCTTAGTCTCTCATTTTCACATAAAATACGTGTATGATACTTAAATGCACGATTCAGGATTTAACTGAATAGAGGTTATTTAAAGCGTCTACTAAATAAACTTTTTCTTTGCCATTTGTTAGGTTAATTGTATTTGGCTTGGAAGCTACGGACGTTTGAAAGCTCAGTTTTTGAATGCAATTTAAAATGGGTAGTTTCTATTGTATGAATTTCAAATAAAAACTTAGGTAAAATATGTATATTAAAGTTATATAATTTTAAGACTTTTTGAAGTTGTCGTGGCGTAGTGGCACAAGCCACGATTGTAAACGTGACGGTTGTGGGTTCGATTCCACTCGGTGAATGAAGTAATTGATATTTTTATTTCTTAGCTCTGGTAAAAAGGCACTGCGCGGCGTTCTATTTCACTACTCAAAAGGCGATGCCAAGAAATCAGCGGAAAGCTGGTCAATAACCAGTGTCTCTCTCTGTCTACCCTGCTATATGTGGGATACAGCGAAGATTGAAAAATATATACATATATTTAAATTTATAAATTTTCACACACCAGAATTAAATATAACAAACTTACCAAACAAAAAAAAATATATATTTTTTAAATATAACACAAATTTTAACCATAATTATAAAAAAAACAAGAATTGAAAACCTATTAAGCAGTAAATAAGCATTTGCCTACTTACAGTACTTCAAGTCAAATCAATTTGCAATAAATCCTTCCAGTTAACAACTTGGCCGAGCTCCAAAATGAAGATACAAATAGATTCCAACCGGCAATTAACGACGAACATCGCGAAACATGTCCGCAAACAACCTACTAAAATGCAATAAAATACCAACCCCCAGTCATAAATTTTAAAGTTCATTTTAGAACTTTGCTTGTAAAATATTTTTGTTGCGACTACCACTGTTGACGTTTACGCTATCGAATGCGTTAAAGAATGTTATGCCAAATAACTATTGTTATTAACGTAATGTGTAATGTAAATGTAGTAAGACTAAAAAAAAATTATTAGCTGTACGCTGTACGCTGTACGCTGTCTGCCGTTGCTATAAAGCTGAGTTGACAAAGGGAACCTAGTGCTAATATGCTTCGTTCCCCACTTTCCACCCTAATTTTCGAGATATTGGGTGTTGAGTGAAGAAATTCAACGCTGCGCTTTGTCTCTTTATACTAGAGGAAACAAATGAAAATAATTCATTGCTCCGAGGAAAAATCGAACTCACAACGGCTTATTCTTTTTTACTCATCGATTACTCATCGAGGCGAAGCGATTTTTGGTCAACTGGCATGTTCTAAGCACCGCAACTAAAAAACTGAATTTAAAACTACCAAGGATATCCTTACTATTTGTAGAGAGTTTATTAATAAGTATTATCCATGGGGACGACGATCCATTAATTTTTAATGCTAGCTATTGTTTAAACAATAAAACTTTAAATTGTAAAAAAATAATACCATATTATAAAAAGAAATAAAGTCGAATGCCTATGACTACGACTATCACAAAAGAGAACCTCTTCCTCTTACAGAGAAAGAGATCGAGAATATTTTAAAATTTTATATGAAAAAAACACAAGTAGACGGAAGCGATCCCTCCCCCGCCTACTCCCCGACCCAAGTAAAAGTTTAAGGGGCCCTTAAACCTCTTGGACCGCAAGTTCCAGCCAGTGCTCTGAGCAAATGTACCTGCATATATCCAATATCGTGAAGCTAAGAAAAAAATCATGCTTATTTCTAAAATCTCAAACGAAATACTGTCTCGTTAACGTATAACTTTCATAGCAAAACATAGTAAGGGTAACGTATTTTAAAGACTATTTATTCATGAGCTCCCGACAATATTACAGTATGCTTCATAATTTAGTTTAGTTACTTTAAAAGTAATTCTTCGCGATCACTTTGTTATCACCATTTAGAAGAATCTTAATTACGTAAGATAACAAACCGCTTTTAATTATTATAATATGTAGAGGTATAGTAGTTTATCATTTAGAATAGTAGAAGTAACAAAACAGAGGTCGTCGTGGCCCGATGTCACAAGGATGAGACTGTAAGCGCGACGGTTGTGGGTTTGATTGCCACTCGGGGAAATGATTTTTTCATTTTCTCGCTCTGGTACCGAAATAAAGCGCGGCGCCAATACTGCGGAAAGTGAGGAAATTAAATATATTACCCAATAACATAAGTAAAGCTTTTATCTATATTATCCTTAAACGCAACTTCTTACATTTGTTAAATTATTTTTAAAAGTTTGAAACTTTTACATAACATGCAATATTAACTTCAAAGTTTGAAAGATTGATTTTATATTATTGCTTACTATGTCCTTGGAAGAACGACTTTAGTAATAAAACAATAATAATATCTTCTTATTGTTTTTCCCTAAAAACATACGTGTTTGAAAGACTTAATTTTCGGATCCTTAGTAACCAGTGCCTTGGCCCGTATTGGCGAAACATATCAAATCGCGTTTGCTAAATGCAGCAAGTATGCAGGACTTTGGATTGGCACTACAGTGCTAGAAATATAAAATTCCATGCTTTGTAGAGCCACGTCGACATCAGCAGCGGCACAAATCGAAAGGAATCGAACTCACTACCCCCGGATTTACCGTCACACGCTTGTTCACTGCGCCACGATCGGAATAAAATAATTTTATTATAAAAAATTGTAAGTAAATTTATAGTATTCTATATACATTTAAAATACAAATAGCTAAAAGCCTAATGGAAGCACACATGATCCATCAAAAATGCAATATATGCAGCTTAATATGCAAAATGTATTAAGTAAATCGATTGTAAACTATATGCAATGCGCCGTTCTCTGATTAAATTATACACTGCATAAAGACTTTACACTACTCTAAGCGATAGGAGAAAGCGAATTGATGTTATAAAATAAATTCTGTTTGTTATGATCAGTTACGTGTTTCTCTTTTTTTACTTTTATGTTGTATGCAGATTAGGCAGAGGGAGCTTAGTGTTAAGACACTCCGCTTTCTGCCGAATTCTGGAGGCATTGTATGTTCATTTCCTTGGGTGGGTATCGAATCCATTACCTGTCGTATTCACAGTCACACGCTTGTACCCGTATAGTTCTATTTTGTTTATTTACTAAATAATCATAAATGAAGTCATTCGCGAGCTAAGAAATTTGAAAAATAATAAGTTACAAGGGCTACTGTTGGAAGGTTAAGAGAATACGCAATTATATAAAAACTTATTTTAAGGAAATTTTAAAATTGAATACTAAGACCAAACTAAATCTAAGACTACTGCCTTGGATATAAGAAAAACCGTAATCTGTCTAAACTTAAGTTAATCTATCTTAACCTATGACTTTATAGCGGTTTTTGTGAAATACGCTATTTTAATAATATTTTAAAATTTTAATTACGGAGTGAAATTAAAGTTCCAGAATATTATGGAAAAATAGTCCAAATTTATTTAACAGTAAAGAAGATACACAAAAGAATAATTTTACACACTCACAGAAGGAAAGAAAGAATTTTAAAGAAATAGTAAAAGAAACAGATAAGCGAAACAGATACGTATTAGCAAAAAGATAAGGCTTAAAGTTGAATACAAGCAAGGAGTACAATATTAAAACAAGTGAACGTCGCAAGCGATAGTAGCCGACTCTTTACTCGTCGCTAGCAAGCAGGCTACGTCACGCACAGCAAAAAAACTCGAAACAAGTTTGTCATGCGAGTGCGCTGCGTGCGGATAATTATAATAAATACAAATATTAACTTAAGTTTTAATTAAATTTGAAAATAGAATATAGTGTAGTATTTGTGTGTATTATTATTAATTAATTTTATTAAAAGATAATATTCACTACAGTACTCCCCCCCAGAGACCTGGTTAAGGGCGATAGTAGTCTGGAAATCTAACTGTTCTGCCGCTTCGTGTCCGCTTTTCAGGCTTCTGCTCCACATCAGACTGAGAGATTGCCTTTGGTGCAGTAACTGGTCTGTTTGATACAGGAACGGCCTCTCGCGTAACATATGCGGGCTTGAGCCTGTCCACACTCACGTTGTTAGGCTTACCAGATATGTCTATCTGAAAATATTTAGGCGTCCTTTTAAGAACCTTGTACGGGCCTGCATATGGTGGTTCCAGTGGCTTGCGGACGTGGTCCTGCCGTAAAAAAACATGTGTCGAGTCTGCAAGGTCGGCCG
>JAATLQ010034008.1:249281-259881 GCA_013421005.1 Heliconius erato x Heliconius himera | reverse complement strand
TTTAAATTAAATAAAGTATAATTATTATTTTTTATTTAATTTAAATTCAATGAAGCTTCCAGAATTCGGCAGAAAGTGGGGAATGTCTTAACAATAGGTTCCCAAATTCCGTCCGTCTACCCTGTTATGCGTGGGATACGGCGTGAATCTAAAAAAACTACATTTAAAAATGGTCTAATATTATACCAAACTTTCAATTTTTCTTCAAATGTTCATCTCTTCTTTTCCATTAGAAATATCGAGATCCTATACGTTGTTGGTCTCCTTCTGACACAGTACCGAAAGAGTTTCATAGTTAGTTTAAATGTATATATAGATGATAAACATTTAAACTAAGTAGTGTATATGTTCGCTTAAAATCTACAAATATTGCGTTCTGTCTAGCATATTTAATTTTCACCACGATAGGTTAATGTCATAGGCCACGGTGTCGATTGGAAACTACTATTTTCTTGTACAGGAATGTTAAAATTTTACTATTGAAGCATATATAACGTATAAATAATTTCAACTTTTTCTCAAATGTTTCTAAGCAATGTTATGCAAATGTAATTGCAAAGTTCTTTACTAAGCAAACATCAGGTGTACGTAGCTTCTTTTTTTACAGCGCCAAGCGGGTCCAAGAAAGGCTTGTTTTATGCAGAATTTCGGTATAATATTACCAGTTTATAGGATAATTATGAGTGTAAATAAATATTTATAATAATAGCAAGCGAAGTCATAGCGAAGTCATTTGCTAAGTTTTAAATAAATAATAATAAACGTTGTGGAAAGCAGAGGCGAGTCATGGCGCAGCGGCACGAAGTGTGACCGACTGTAAAACCGACTGGTTGTGGGTTTGATCCCCACTCGAGGAGATGACATATTCCCTTAAATTTATATTTCCATTTCTTCGCTCTGGTGTCGAGGCAAAGCGCAGCGTTAAGTTCCACTCAACACGCAATGGCTCAAAAAATTTGGAGTAAAGAGAAAAACGGAAGAGGAAATGGGAACAGAATATATTAAGACAAGATTTCCAGGTTCCATCTGCCTACTATGTGCGGATATCAGAGTGAAGCTATTTTTTTTCTATATATATTTCTATCTATCGATGGCAGAATTATTATTAATTTATACCTTTAAAATTAAAATTGAGCTAAATTTATAAGAACTAGAGAAAAGACAAACTAAAATTTATAATAAAATATGACCTACTTTTAGTTTTTGAGATATTGATTTAAGTTCATATTTGACATGGGTCCATTGTATCGCCTCGGGTTATATTTCTGGTACCTTGGCAAAAGTTAAGATGAAAGTAGACCTTTAATATAAATTCATTAGTTTTCGTTTTTTCAAATTAATTGTTGATTATTTTCTAAGATTCTCTTCAGGCTATGTACATATATGTTTCATGTATTATTTGTAACGGCTTATTTAACTATGGTCTTTATTTCTATTCATAGTTTACGAATGGAAAATTCGGATATAATGGTTTTTTTTGTTCTTCTTTATTTTTATCCGTTTTAAGGTTTTTTTAGGTAACGAATGCATTGTAAAACTATGTCTATGCAAACTAAGAGCTGCTCTTTTAGGGCAGCTCTTAGTTTATATATTAAGAGGTGTCTCATTTTGAGAGGTGCAATTTTCGATTTCCCATATAAATTACAAAGGGCATTTTGTTTTTTAACTATAAGTTAGTTAAAAACAAAATTTCCCATTATAAAGAAATGGCTAAAGACTAAAACAATTGTTATTAAAACGTCTATTCTATCAGTAAAATGTTTAAGATTTAATTAAAATCACTCTCATTACAGCTCCATCTTAATTGCTCGCAGAAAATATTTCAATTCCAAATCAAACGACACGTTTTCCGAAGTAACTTCAAACTGCGTCTTAGTTATCTTTCTTTTAATTCTTTATCAACAACTCGTTTCATCTTAGTTCACAAGTTGGTTAAAGAAAGTTCTGAGCTCACTGTAGAAGATTGATTTAATTTTATAGACTATCTGGATAGTTATTTTTTCCATATAAAAATACTTTTATATGGTGCTGTGGTTGCACAACAAATGTGGTTGTTGTAGGTTCGATGTTTGCACGGGTTTTTTTTCATTTTCCCGGTTCAGTAAGATAATGCGCGGCGTATAATGTATTCCGAGTTAAAATAAGCGTATTAAAATATAATTAATTATGTTTTTATTGAGGCAGAATTTCCATTGATACCATTTTGGCGCACTAAACATGCAATGTCTTGAAATTAGTTGGGATGAAATATGAAATATGCGGAATATTACAGATTGACGCTAAGTATATTATCTTATATTTAATATCAATTATCATTTTAAAACACCATTTATAAAAATAACATTCTAACACTATTTAAGCTCCAGCACTACTCACCCCTGTACTACTAGAATACTTTCTTGAAGTACACTTCTCGAGCGACTGTCGCGATCAAACTTACAAACTCGATTCACTTGTCTTTCAACTGATAAATGAAATTATTATTGGATTTTGCTGGCCTTTGAAGAAATCATTTTATACTTTCTTTCATAAAATATGGTAGATATTGCTCATGATTTTTTTTATTAAATTTTGGTTTTCATATTTAGATTCTGTTAAACGAGAAAGTGTACACGAAAATTGTTTATTTTTGGCATATCTTAGTATAGATATGTCTACTCTACAAAAATAACATTAATATTGTAATTAATTTATTAGAAGGTAAGGATATAAGGTTGAGGCCAGTCGTGGCGCAGCAGCACGAGGCGTGACTGTAAAACCGACTGGTTGTGGGTTCGATCCCCACTCGAGGAGATGAAATATTTACTTAAATTTATATTTCCATTTCTTCGCTCTGGTGTCGAGGTTAAGCGCGGCGTTGAGTTCTGCCACTCAACACGCAATGCTTCCAAAATTCGGCAGAAAGTCGGGAACGGAGTGTCTTAACAGTAGGTTCCCTCTGCCTACCCTGCTGTGTGCGGGATACAGCGTGAAGCTGATTTAAGGATATAAGAAAATTAAAAATAAAATAAATTTTAAATTAAGATAATTTAGTATAAAGAAAAAGTCACCATCTTTTTAAATTTCAAAATGAACAGCGATCAACTCTGCATATAATAGAGTGGATATAACCGCGGCACTCCATTCAATATTGGATGTAAAATATTTCGTACTTTTCACTGAAGGAAATGAAAAATGAGTGCTTTTTAAACGGTTCACATTTAAGTTTAAATATCACCCTTAGTTATTTAAACTTTTTTAAACGGAAGGTGTTTCTTAAATCTTATAAGTTATAACAATAAGTTTGACGTGACTGTGTATGTATGTATATCTGTATGTGGTATCGTATCTTTCAAACGGATAAACCGATTTTGTTTTAGTTTATTTTATATGAAAAGTGATTTAATCGAGTGTTAGCCATGATTTAAAAAAAATGTTTAGCTGTTTGACGATTATCAGCTTTTTACTTTTCTTGTTTGCTTTTCTAGTGGTTTGTTTATTTTTAGGGCTCTTTGTGTCGACTGTTTTAGATTATCAGTTATCAAAAATATTTGCTGTTTCATTATTATGTTAATTTATAAATAATTACGTAAATATTTTTTATCGTATATAAGAAACATCTAAATAGCAGTATTTGCAGTATAATATTTATATTTTTTTATCATTACATATGTAAATTGTTAACTTCGAAACTTAGAAAAGAAAATAATACTAAAAATAAACTAATTAACTGCTCTAGTGAAAGCCATATAAAGATCCATTTCACACTCCATCTAATCTCCACGAACCTCTCAAAATGCAAGTAAATGAGAGAACTTTACACAATAGCTCATGTGGCCCTCCGAGAGAAGTCAGTGCGAATAGACGTAAAACTGTGAGGAACTTTATGACGCCAATATGTTGGTGATAGCTGCTGTAAATCCTCACGGGATACACGCTGATCTAGCAAATTTGATTAAGATCTACTTATATACTTGATAAGAACATTGTATATACTCGTATACATATCTAATATTCTATCAGATTTTTTTCAGCTTCCAACATCGCTTTTTAAAAGAGAGTAAGGAGAGTTACAATATATATATATATTATAGTCCATTATTATATTTATTGTTACTAAGTTGTAATCATGTGCGTCATAGGATTCCGTCACTCAAGATGCAATGTCTCGAAAACAGATGAAAACTAGAAAACGAAGTGTCTTCACACTACGTTGTTCCTGCCTGCCGTGCTATGTGTCAGTTTGATATACTTTAATAAAGAACACTAAGATGTATCTTATCTTACTACCTATAAAACCTGTTTTAAACATGTTTGTTTAAATCTTAAGGCTATTTAAAAAATATATATTAAGTTCGAAAGTTTCTTCCACTTTACACATGATATACAAAAAACAGCAATATTATCTTATGTTCCTATGAATTAGATTCCTTTCCACTTACAATTAAACAACAAAATAACATAAAAAAATGTAACTATTATAGTAATAAGCCTTATCGTGAACAGTGTAAAGATAAATTCTGTTATCATTTGCAAATTGTCCGCTATTTGTTTGCGAAACAAATCTGTTTACGCTTCTCGTCATCGTTCTATTTATCGTTGTTTCTATACTATTTATTTATCGTTTGAAATGTTGAAATTTGCTTATAGATTGAAAATAGCGTAGAATTCCTCCAATAAAAGATTTAATCTGTATTGTATTGTATTATAATATATTACTTACAATAAAATATAAATTAAATCTTTTAAGATGGGCGGGTGCCTTGTCGAGTGAATATACTCTTACGTGTGGTGTAAGCCACCCTACCCTTTTGCCCATATAAATACTGTATAACATATTGCCTTATCAGCTCATTAGGCTCGCCCGCGCGTCGCCATCCATATTTGTATCACGATCGGCAATTTTCTTGGGTCCGGGACCACTTTTAGTATTGTAGTAGATGCCGTAGGAATAGAAAACATAGTGAGTGAAAATCTGAAAGAATTGTTGAAAAATGTTTTTTTATAAATTGATTTTTAGCAAACACCTATAATTTCACCCAGTGCTTATTTTACTATATTTAGCAATACTTCATAAAAAATTTCCTTTTCACGGAAACAAAGCGAAACAGCACAATATGCTTGTGGGTAACATTATTGAGTGACTGAATAATGTATGAAGGGCCGAGATGAACGAGCGAGTCTCAGTGCAAATAACGTGTAAAGGGTGTAGCCTTGGATTATTTGCACAGCGTAATAGGCTGGACTTAATTATAATTATTAATTTATATAACGAAGCGGGGCGCGTGGGTCTGGGCACGCAGTCCTGACTCGTTAGGTCTTCCTTCGTACTCAGCACGTGGTGAAGTCAAGTGCTGTCTGCATTCACCCCACTTCCCTAAAAGCTGACAATTGACATTGACCATTGACAGTGTTGCCATCCTCTGAATACACCCAAGTCAAACAACTTGACGCTCCGTATTCTTACTTTGCGATATATAAATGTTTATTTTTTCCTATTTATATTTACGAACGAATTAAGTGGTTAATCACTAAGGAGATTAAGGTAGTAAGTAAAGTTGGCTTTCCCATTTCTACGATTATGACGATTTTCAAGAGGCGTTGATTCGAGTCCTTCATAGTTCCGTTTTTTCTAAATTATCTAAAAGATTTTATTTTGAAAAATATTTTCTATGGATATTTTTATATCATCCATACATGATTCATTAAAACAAAACTTACATGTTCACATGAATACCAATGTAATTTGTTAAAATAAAATAATAAAATATTCACTTAACGTTACTTTTTTAATAATTTCTAATAAAAACAGTTGAAATAAAAGTGAGTTTAGTATTCGAAAACGACGCAGAGTAATGCGGACTTCTTAATATTAACCCAGTGTTCGTCGTTACCGGGTTAAAAATACTACAGAGGTAACAAAAACATATATATTTATTTTTCTTCATAATTTAGAGACTTACCGCTTTAGGTACCTTTCCGCTTAGAAACAAGAGACGTGCTCTCCAAGTGGCTGACAGTTGGCACCAGGCCCTTGGACGCAGTGGACGTGTCAAGTAAGAATGGGGAGAAAAGTAAGAATAAAAAAGGTGAAAATTACCCTGTAGCGACTGTTTATGTAACGACGATTATGAGCAGTAGCTAAGTAAGCCTGGAAACCGACCAGGTCGACCTGGTATATAAATATATATATATATATATATATAAAAAAAAAATCGAAAGATCGCTCACTCATTCATCACGAAATCTCAGAAACTACTTGTACTAGGAATCTCAAATTGTGTTTGGGCGTTACTTAAAGGGACTTAGGTTGATTGTGCTGCTCATAGTGTGTATGAAACTTCACTACTACAATTGCTAGAAGTCTTAAATTGTGCACGTGCGTTATTTATAGGATGTAGGTACTACCGTACGTAACGTTTTGCAACTCGATCGAAAGCCTTCGACATATCCAAATTAACTGCTATGTCATCTCCCTTGCTTTCAATAGCCACAGACTAGCGGACTAGCTATATAAATCAGGAGCTGGTTACATTTATTAACCTCGCACTGATAAGGAGACAAAGCGCGGCGTTGAGTTCCGCCATTCAATATGCACTATCCCCAGAATTCGGTAAAAAATGGGAAATAGAAGTGCTTAATGAGAATGAATTATCTTAACACTAGGTTCCGAGATTACCTGTGTCTACCCTGCCATATGGGCTACAGCCTGAAGCTAAAAAAAATAATAATATGCATATTAAATATAGTCTTTGATATAAATAAAAAGTTCACTTTATATTATTTATTATTAAAAATTACGTAAAAGTGGCGGCGGCGTTGAGTTCCGCCACTAAACAAGCAATAAAGCCTCTAGAATTCGGCGGGATAATATCTACGTTAGAACACCAGTAAGAAATCCTTTATTGACATTTTCAATTTAGATTGGTACAGCGAGCTGTCAATTAAGCCCTCTGGGATATTTCACAAGAGAGAGAGAATGATGCACAATGTTAAGCTTTTGTATAAAAGATCTTTTAAATCTATTCCTTTCCTTCTGCTATATAAATGCTAACATTATCGTACGGGACGTAGTAGTGTACTTAGAAAGACTATTAATATGAACGTTTAAGCATCTTGGATTACATTATCGTAACTTCCATAAGATTGTTTTGAAATAAAAAAGTATAAGTTAAGGCATTCCATATTATGGAACAAGGTTAGTCTTCTTCACCTCATCTAAATACGGAAGATAACACCACATTACCTACATACTCGTATGTACGTATATATCAATCAAATCAAATCAGCCTATTTCGGTCCACTGCTGGACGTAGGCCTCCCCCAGGGTGCGCCAGAGTTCCCGATCCTCCGCCTTCCGCATCCAGTCGTAATCAGCAACCTTCTTCAGGTCGTCGGTCCATCGTGCTGGAGGGCGCCCTACGCTACGCTTTCCGATCCGCGGTTTCCACTCAAGGACTCGTCTGCTCCAACGGCCATCGGTCCTTCGACAGATGTGTCCAGCCCATTGCCATTTCAACGTGCTAATTCTGCGAGCGATGTCGGTAACTCCGGTTCTTTTCCGGATAACCTCATTTCTGGTACGTATATATGCCAAATATTAATTATAATTAGTTCTAAAACTAATTATAATTAATATTTCACATAAAATAAATGAAACTCATCGGAACTATGATGATAAATTGAAAACGGTATCAGCAGGAGTCAGGCGAGGGCGGAGTTTTATTAATTTTTATTTTCCATTTGCGTTAATGACTGTCGGTGGAATGAAAATTTGTCGATCGTAAGCGTGACACATAAAGTTTATAATATAATACACTGGCACTATTTCTCTACTTATATAAATATATTTAAAACCGCCTTCAAGTAAAGAGTGAAGACGGGCCATCTCTCATCTCATAATTCAGTCTCAATTTTGATTATTTCTATGAAATGTTAAGAACAGTAAAGATTAGTGCAGTATCAATGTATTTAATGCTAAAAACCTTTTTTAGAATCTCTGCGATTACGTTTGAAAATATTTTATACAAAATATTTTCAAAACTTGTATTCAAAATATATTTTACCATTCTCTAGGATAATTTTATACGTGCTCATGTATAAATTCGATAGTTATTATCATAATGCCTTATCCTAAATTTTATTTTATGTTGAAATTTAAATTTCACCCTGTGTCCCGCATATAAGTGGAAACGCACAGGGAACCTAGTGTTAAGACTCCATTCGCCATCTTTCGCCTATTTATTTCCCCGCGACGCAACGCCGCGAGCTATATTCTTATAGAACAAAGAAATGTGAGGAGTGGGGGTTAGGCTCATAACGATCCTATTAACGGTCAGATAAAAATACCTATATTTATTTATCCAATAAAACAATAACTATATCGGAAAACAAGAGAGGTTAATTAATTAATTAATTAGGAAAATGAAGGGAGTACAGCTGGTTCCATAAGGGACTGCCCACGCAACCTTTTATTTCTAATGGAAGGAACGCTTTTAAACGAAATGCTTGCGAAATGCTGTAACAATATATTTTTAAAAAAAGTTATCATTATTACTTTCTAAGACGCCTAAATATTTGGTAAATGATGTTGTAAATTAATAATGCTTGTACCTATAGTAATGAAAACAATTCATTATCATAAAAGATCTTTGAATGATACAGATCGGAGAGATAAAATTATTTTTGCTTTAGTTATATTACATAACTCTGACTTACTGAGAGTGAGGTCAAAAAGATCTTTTATATAAATATTTTTCATAATTCATGTGAATCTTCATAAAATAATCTAATTTGTAGACTAGTGCTTATTACAGGAATAAAAAGACCGGACTTAACCTACCGTAGCGTCGTGAAGCATTGCGTGTTGAGTGGTGGAACTCAACGCCGCGCTTTGCCTCGACACCAGAGCGAAGAAATGAAACTATAAATGTAATGTAAATATTTTATCTCCTCGAGTGGGGATTGAACCCACAACCAGTCGATTTCACAGTAACACTCTGTGCGCCTGCGCCATGACTGGCGCATGGGCCATGTTATTTTATGTTTTAGTCCTTAGACTAACTTTACAAATTGTTGGCTTAGAGAAGACTCTTTAAATTTAATGAACTTACAAGTATCGATATTTACCGCCAAAGTTTACTTGCAGGAAAATTGTATTTGACTTGAACTATAACAAGAAAGTAATGTAAAATTTATTCTATCTATCTTTTCTATTTCATAGGAAAAAATACTAACTCATTTGTTGGTTCGTTTATTAATTCATTTTTTTTACATACTTCTAAAGGGTTGTCCCATAATGAGAGAAGAATATTTTAGAAACATTTAAAAAAATTGGACGTAACGAGGAGCGTATGAACCTTTTGGATGCCATCCAATTCATTTTTTCTTTTATACCTTTATTATTTTATACTCGGTTCCCATTAAGACACTTCCGCGCCCATCATGTAATAAAT
Source organism: Heliconius erato x Heliconius himera (assembly GCA_013421005.1). Lineage (NCBI taxonomy): Eukaryota > Metazoa > Arthropoda > Insecta > Lepidoptera > Nymphalidae > Heliconius > Heliconius erato x Heliconius himera. The sequence goes on along the minus strand of JAATLQ010034008.1, from coordinate 250,447 downwards.
ATGACAAGAAACGGAGCAGTCTGGGACTTGCTAGTTACGTGAAAATTTTAAAAGTACATTAAGTTATGTCTCCATTTCTAAGCTCCTCCCAAATTTAAAATTGTGCTGCATTCGAACACGTGCTGCATTCGAAGTACAAATTTTATTCAAAATTAATAATAATTGCACAAAAAAAAAGTCATAATACATAGAGTTCTTCATTTTTCGAGCATACTAAGATATTGCATTACTCAATAAAAAAATATATTTTTATTTAGCAGAGTAGGCACAGGAAACCTGAGAACCTAGTACTTCGTTGTCTTTAAGACACTTCCGTTTCCCATTTTCTGCCAAATTCTGGAGCATTGCGTGTTGAATGTCGAAACTGAACACCGCACTCTGTCTTGTTACAAAGTTTGAGTAAAGAAAATATTTAATATTTTATTTTGAAATTAGAAATAAAACCAACAACCTATCACATATACAATCCCACGCCTGGCTTTAGTGTCATGTTTTGTCTAAACTAAGAAAAGTGACACAGGACTGATCAGTCGATATAGGATGCCATAACCTTTGCCTTACTTCACATTATATAATTTGTAAATAGCTCTTTAAATATCATAGTGTTAATAAACCAAATAAAAAATTGAAATAAAAAACGACAATAAAAATACATGTATCACGTCAATATTTTTGTAGTTTTGTTTCCCGTGGAACACAAAATGTAATAGAGTTTGAGGAAATAAATCAACGACTGAGCCGAGATTGTGTCGACGGTAACGAGAATTGTTTTAAAGTATGAAACATTTTTATCTCTCGAGTAATAATGCAGCAAAGTAAACGGTGTAGTGAACTAAATGTTATTACAACCGGTGTTTACTGAAACAGGACAAGGAAATCCATTAAAATCTAAAGAGATATTCGTTTTTAATAGATTTTTCTAATGAATCGGTTTTTTCAACTCCGCACTGTGCCTCGTTACGAAAGTGAAGAAATGAAAATCTAAATTGAAATAAATATTTTATTTCCTCGAGTGGGGATCGATCCCACAATCAGTCAGGTTTACAGTTACACTTTATGTCCCTGTGCCACTACTGGCCTCCATTTTTAGAATTTGTATACAATATTCCATATTATATCTTATTCAAAAATAATATTTGACTATCTTACTTGAGTTTTTTATTTAA
>JAATLQ010034008.1:228369-249181 GCA_013421005.1 Heliconius erato x Heliconius himera | reverse complement strand
TATATATATATATATATATATATATATATATATATATATATATATATATATATATATATATATATATATATATATATATATATATATATATATATATATATATATATATATATATATATATGTGTTTGTATATATGTATAAGATAAAAATTATATTTATGGTTTTAACTATTGAGAAACTAGTAAAAAGGAATATTCCAACAATTTATATAAATATTTTGTAGAGGCCGTCGTGGGACAGCGGCTTATTTTAAAACTGTAAACGTGACGGTTGTGGATTCGATACCCGCTCGGGAAAATGAATTGATTTAGTTTTATGTGTTCTTTAAATTCGCCATTCAACACGTAATCTTTTGAAAATCAAAGAAAAGTAAGGGTACGAGGTGTTATAACACTATCTACTCTACTATATGTGTAAAGCAAGCGTGATAAAAAAATGGAAATCAATATCCATATCTTACTTAATTTCAATATTATGTTAAATTTAACATAATTTTTAGTATTACAATATTGTGAACTACAAATACGAATTGCAATTTTTTACAAAGGTCCTACCAGTGTAAGTTTACTTGAAGCTATCATATTCAACGTCACTGGACCACTATAATAAGAGAGAAATATTCATTCATGCATTCGTTGAAACGAATATTCTTAAAGGTTTTTATTTTATTTATGTTACACAATCTTATTTTAACCAAAAAAGGACAAAAGATTTGATCGAACGTGTAATGTTATTAAAGTTTTGTGCACCTTAATAGGTTTAGGGTTTAAAGAAATTTTAGAAATTCTTAATTTAATATAGCGAAATTTAATAAAGAGTCTTACTTAATTTTTACTCTTAAACTTTATTTTCATGTATACTATATTCTGTAATTTCATGTTTACTAAAGTCTGTAAATTCTGTAGGTAAAAAGAATCTCTTGTTATGGCACTCCGATTAGTACTTTTTTGAAGCAACGAGTGGCGTAAATTAGCGCCGCGCTATATTTTACTAACAGAGCGTGAAAATTAAAATAATACTCACACTTTGCCCAGGAATGGCGATGATTACTTTGGGCTCGGAACCAAATATGAGAAAAGAAGATTTAATAGAAAAGAAAGCTAATAGTGGTACAGCTGGAGCGAGACCGGCTGAAATATTGGATATATAATATTTTTGTTTGTAATATAATTTTTCTTAATGTTTATCAATTGTGTTATACTAAATATACAGAGAGATTAAACAATAAAATTACAACCTTTATATTGAAAAGCCACACATTTTTACCTAGTTGTAGAGTTTGTAAAGTTAGAGCCTATAGAATTAGAAACTTGGTTCTACACGGAATTGATAACTTTTTTATATAGTACGAACCATCTAGGTCCACCACTCAATTTTGGACAAACATCTACTACGTCACCCTATATTTTTATATTTTTATAGGGTTGAGTGGTAAATTTCGATTTTTATTATTATTTGAATAGCTAAACTGAGGCCGGTCGTGGCGCAGCGGCACGACGTGTGACTGCAAAACCGACTGGTTGTGGGTTCGAATCCCACTCGAGGAGATGAAATATTTACTTAAATTTATATTTCCATTTCTTCGTTCTGATGTCGAGGTTAAGCGCGGCGTTGAGTTCTGCCACTCAACACGCAAATGCCTCCAGAATTCAGCAGAAAGTGGGGAACGGAGTGTCTTAACACCAGGTTCCCTCTGCCTACCCTGCTGTGTGCGGGATATAGCGTGAAGCTAATTTAATTTAATTTTTTTTTAGCTAAACATTTTTCTGTCAAACTCAAAGTAGTTATATCAAACAATGTGCCAATCTCTACCCAGTATCTGATTCTGTTTGAACCGACTGCGTGCCAAGACTACTAGATTTATAGCTTTATACAAATAAAGTTAAATATAATGGCGAAATATACATTTCTTTTTTATTTAATGAAGCGAACGGAAATTTCTTAACAGAAATGAACTATCTTAATACTAAATTATCATTTTTTCTCTGCTTACCCTGCTTTGTGCGAGATACTGCTTGAAGCAAAACACAAAAAAAGGAAATTTTATCTGTAACGTAGACTTTCATTAGGCTTTGTAAAACTTCGCTTATTCGAACCTTAGGATTAGGTGTAAGCATAAATGAAGACAAAGCACAGTGTTGAGTTCCATCATGATTCGAAATTTTTACCAGATCGTGGAGAGCGTGCCCGTAAGCTTGGATCCCTTTACCTTTTATGCTATATTAGGGGTACAGGGTGAAGTTCAAAAAATGTTTTATCAGAAATATTGTAAATATAATAACTGCATCTATACAGATTTGTTAGAAATGTTTAAAAGTGTAAAATCGAAATATATGCTTAATGTAGATTCGACGTAAACCTCACTTCTTATGCACATTCCTTTAGTAATAATTATCTTTAGGAAATAGTAGTTTATGAAAACTTAATATTGTATGTAGTGTAATTTATATATTATCAGTACCAAATTGGAACACCGTATAAAATTTATAACCCGTTAGTAATAGTTTGTGAATGTTGGTTGCAGTGTAAGTTGGTGAATGCCCATGAGACATCTCACTGTCACAGAAAACTGAACGAACAATACAATTTAAATTAGTTGCAATGGCGATACAATGAGAACTAACGAGTAGAGCATTTAAAATTTATGAAACTAGAATAAATTATATAGAAATTAATCAATGTATAATTTAAGTTATTTAAATAAGACATTTTCGGCTAATTCATGAGACATTGAGATGATTCCCTACAACAACTGGCATACAATGATCGAGACATTCCGGGAGTATTTTGAAATTATGCTATAATCTAAATAAATATATGAGTTGGAAAGTTGCAATTAAGCGAGTATCGCAATTGTAACTAAGAGCTCAAAAATGTACGTAGTACGTACATACTTAGATATACATATTTATATATATTTGTAACTAGAAAATAAACAAAAAAGAGGCCGTCTTGACGCTAGGCATATCGTTTAACTGTAAACGTGACAACACGCTATGTCTCCAAAATTGGGCGGTGCGTTGTTAACGGGGTGTCTTAACACTAGGTTCCATTTACCTACCCTACTATACGCGGGATAAAACAAGCTAAAATATATATAAATAATTTTTGTAACAGTTGAAAGCTTGTATTTCGTTAGTACATTAGCATTGTAAACAACCAAATAGTAGCAAAATAAGTGCTTCTCTATTAAACTAGTACTGCAACTAACTCGAATCGTATTCTATTTATTCAGTAATGTCGAGAATTTGCCAACTAAATACGCATGTAGTTGAACATTATTTAATTTACGTTGTTTTTAATTAAATTTAACCTTTTGTTCGGTTGTTGTATTAAGGTTATAATTGTTATTATTTTCGTTTCTCCATTGTAGTAAGAAAGAGCGCGGCGTTCAGTTCGGCCTCTCGACCAACAATGTCTTGACTTCAAGCAGTGTCTCGCAATGTCTCGAGAACGGAGTGTTTTGGCCCTAGGTTCTCGCTGTATACCCTGTTATGCGGGATCAATTGTGTTCTGAAATTTTTCGCCAAAACAATTCTGTCGCAAAAAATTGGAGATATTAGGCTTTTTTCTGAAATTTAGACTTTGCTTAGAAAGAGTCCTTTGTCTGGTACCTCACTTGAAGTAGCGGCCTTATTTACAATTTTTTCCTACATTTAAGGCTATTATTTTTTAGGATTTAACCACAAATGTACAGTTTTTAATTTTTTCCGATACTAGTACTACCTGCAGGTACTAGGTACCAAATATCATAATTCTATGTTAACTATATATATGATTTTTTATTCCCTCGACAGTGTCGTAATACGCGTTTTTTATTACGACACTATCACTATATAAACGGTATGGCCATTTTCTTACTTAAATGTAGAATATTTTTTTTAGGAAATCATGCGGCCGCAGAACTGAGTCTATGGTTTGAATTTGAACTCGATATCTCCAATCGTTCCTGAGATAAAGACTCTTGACAGACTAACAGACAGACGGAATTTTTTGACCTTTCATTTCCACTGCTTACTGTAGTAAGGACATTGATTTTTATGTTTGCATCCTTATAAAACGACGACAAAAATATAATAAGTATTTTCACAATATTATTATAATATATATATATATATATATATATATATATATATATATATATATATATATATATATATATATATATATATATATATACACATTGGATACGCTGTGACTATAAAATAATGCTACCCTCGTCATCTGTTGTGAGATTTATTAATTTTACCATAATCTCTTTTCATCTCTACATATTTTCCATATCATGCACGATAAATTCAGAGTAGTAAGTAATAAACAATATTGCTCGTTATTTTCATTTTATTTTAGAACTATTGCATCTAAAAGCTTCCTCTTCTGGTCTCCCATTTTTGGGACGTTTATTACTTATATAATTTGTTACTTTATTACTTTTGGTCGCAGGTTGATGTATGCCTTTAAATAAATCTTTGATAGTCCATTTAGCCTTTCACGATAAATGAACTCGCCATCTCCATCAAATATTTTTTTTAATTCGTTTTTTCATTCCAAATATTACCGAGTTCAAAAAAAACAAAATCTTTACCCTTATAATATGAGTATAGAAAAGTAGATATAGATTAGCTAACGTAGATCTACACAAATTTGAGATAAGAATATTTACTTTTAAACATGCTCTTGCTCTTATTATACAAAATCGTTATTACATATTGCTATTATTATTTGTTTGTCAGGCTCAGACTTTATTTCGCGTAACGCTTTATCTTGTCAGTGATCCTTCTATGTCTCACTGCGCTACGACAGATTGTTGTCAATTCAGTCAAAGTCAAAATTAAAATGGTGTTATTAAAATTAAAGACATTCTCCCATTGTGTAAAATAATCACTTATTTACTACATAACCTCCTTCGTGTTCTCCAAATAACGTGATATTGGCGAAGGGATTATTGCTCCACTGATACTTTCGGAGCGTCATAATCTAGTAAAAGAAAAAAACAGAAAATTTTAGACTGTAGGTGTATTCACTTAATATAATACCTACTTGAGGCCACTCGTGGAACAGTGGCATAAACGTCTAACTGTAAGCGCGATTGATTGTGGGCCCGATTCCTACTCGATGAAAAGAAACATTTATTATTTTAATTTCTCCGCTCTGGTATCGAGACGCGGCGTTGAGCTCCGCCACTCAACACGCAATGTCTACAGAATTCGGCGGAAATTAGGGAGCGGGTTTTAATACTAGGCTCCCTCTGCCTATCCTTCTACAAAAATACACATATATCTTCGTTCACCTTTACCTAGAAATCTCAGAGGCGTTGAATGAATAAATTAATGCAGGAACAGTGTATGTTAATTAAAAGACGTGTTATGTAGCACTAATATAAATTACTTGCCTGCAAGCTACTTTGTTTATGCTTGAGGCACGTAAGTACATATAGTAGATTCTTAATGAAAAATGTGAATAGACTTAGGAAAAATTTCTTATCTTTTTTCTTTATTAAATTTCATTATTAGTTAACTTCTTTTTTTTGTTTTATATATTTTTATGTGATTCCATTTTAAGCTTGAACAGAATACTCGTTATTAGTTGATTAAATTTTTGTATTGTATTTTTTGCTTAATATATAATTTATTTTAGCTTCATGCTGTTCCCTACATATACAGACGAAGGGTAGGCAGAGGAAGTCTAGTGTTAACATATTCTATTATCCAATTTCTACCCAAATTTAAAACATTACAATTACATGTTAAGTGGCACATTGTCCAGAGAAAAAGGTCTGTTCATTTCCTAGATAAGAGTTCGAACCCACTAAAATAGTGTCAAACTTACATAAAAAATACATATATATATATATATATGACGATCCGATGCATTGATGTATGAATAAGTTGTTAATATCTTTTCATATTTACTTTTACCTTGCAATTTGCAAATTTTTATACAAGCATTTTTAATGTCAAAGAATATGAATTAATTAATACATGCCTATGTAAAACAAAAAGGGCTTGAATTAATAAGGGTAAAAAATTAGATAAAGATCAAATTAAGTCTGGTTATGACGGTAAAGCCTACAAAAAATTGATAAAATTCATAAATATAGAATAAAACAAGATAAAAACGTAAGATTAAAAAAAAATATTCTACAATTAAATATAAGATGCACCACAGGCTTTATTAGTTTTCAAAATAATCAAAAATAAAAAGAATAATAATAAATTATTCATTTATTATTAAAATTATAGATATTGTTAAAATATGTAAATTATTTTATCTACACAAAAATGTAGATAAAAGAAGTTACTTCATAAAAAGATTACCTAGTAAGAAGTGGCTAGTTGAATGATAGCATCATTCACAGAAAATTGTAGGCTTTGAATATAAATTATTAAGCCACTAAGTAAGAAAATTAGCCTAAGTGTGATACTTATAACTTACTTTCACGAAAATCTAACAGACAGAGCTTTCAAAAGACACGAGTAGGAGCTTTTTAAAACTGCACTTGTGGGATCGTAAAGTTTTTCGCGCGAAGGTGTGTCTTTGAAAATGATATGAACGTTTAACATCCAAGTTCAAGAGACAAGTAGAATTGAAAAGTGCTTCGGAAGTTCTTGAGATTTTCTATATAATATTATTACTGATCTTTAACTCGTGACAGAGGCAGTAACTGGGGGGTAATAGGTTAAGTTAATTATCCTGGCCTAATATTATCCGGCTCGTCTTTGGAAGTTGATATAAATTAAAATTAGAATTCCAAGCCTCTTGGAAATGAAATTATTTGAGCCGTATGCCTCTTCTGATATACCTAGATATCTATCTCTTCTATCACCAATTTTAGTTCAAAGACTAGTTTAAATATCAAAAGGAAAATAACAAAAAAATATATATAATCTATTCAAAAGAGAGAACAAAAAATAACGAACACATATATATCACATAGTTTACCGCTTTTTACGTGATTTCCAAAATATCGTTTCTTCAAAAAAATCCTAAAGGCACCTTATCTAATGAATCTATGATTACATTTGTAGTAGTCTATAAACGCTTAGGTATTACATTTAAATACATCATATTCGTTACGTTAATTTCTGTTGAATGAGAATCGAATTCGGACTCATCGTGAGTCTACTTCATCGTCATCAATCTGTATACAGTTATACACAAAGGTCTTTCGTTACTGAATGATTGACAGACAACACACAGACAAAACAGTAGTTTTGTAGTCCAGTAGGACTTTTGAAATTTAGCGAGTATAAGAGAGCACTAAGAGAAGATTTCTTTAAATACCTTTGAAGACGAAAAAAAACTTTTCTATTTTAATTTAAATTTTAACTTAAAACATACGCAAGTAAGCGCGGCGTTAAGTTCTGCCACTCAACACCAGGCATTGCGCCTCCAGAATCGGGCAGAAAGTCGCGAACGGAGTGTCTTAACACTAGGTTTCCTCTGCCTACCCTGCTGTGTGCGGGATACAGCGTGAAGCTGTCAGTTATACGCAAATAAAATTGCTAGCGGCCACTTGTTTTGTGTAACTACTTTACGTCTCAATGTAAATAAACAGAGCTGTGTTCTATCAATGTTTTATTCATATCCTCTATTTAATTCCTTTTCCTAAGGTTAAGGTTACCGCAATTAATTAAATATTTCCTATCTTCTATCCATCATCAATATTCATAGATCCTTTCATACCCGTATTTACGAATCGTTCACGGAGCTCATCAATAGCTGTGTGAAATTATTTATTCTTCTTATCTTTAATATCAATGTATAAATCTGCAAGTTGTAGAATAGGAAAAAGTTGTGTTACTATGTATCTATTAAGAGAGTGTAATATCGCTCATTTAGTGCAAGACGTATTTTTATTTTTTCTCAATCAAAATTTGTATATCTATAGCTATCGTATGTGGCAATATACAATAGCATTTTAATTAAATAAATAAATAAAGCATTATAATTATTTTTTATAAATTAAATTTACTATTAAGTAAAACCATAAAAACACATTTTTATTTTTTATTGAGAGTTTTAATTGAAACATATACATTACAAAGTGAGTTTTGAGGGATGGTTGAACCACCATCTTATGAGTATAATTTGGTTTCGTATTTATATTTTTACTATAAGGAAATTTACTTTACTTTATGAGGCCAGTCGTGGCGCAGCGGCACAAAGTGTGACTGTTAAACCGACTGGTTGTGAGTTCAATTCCGACTCGAAGAGATGAAATATTTACTTAAATTTATATTTCCATTTCTTCGCTCTGGTGTCGGGGCAAAACGCGGCGTTGAGTTCTGCTACTCACTCGCAATGTTTTCAGAATTCGACAGAAAGTGGGGAACGGGGTGTCTGAACACTAGGTTCCCTCTGCCTACCCTGCTGTGTGCGGGATACAGTGTGAAGCTAAAATAAATAAATAATAAATTATTTACTTAAACATGAAAGTACATTGTAAATTGGCCCTAACTCTAGTACCGTAGTTTATCAATTATTTATAGTGATATTCGATTAATTTTATAATTCACGACTGCTATATTTTAGGGTTAAACAACAATACCATTTCTTGTAGATAACTTAATTGTTGATATCTGATAACGATATTACAAGTTTTGATATATAAACTTTGCCGGGTTAAGTCCGAGGTTAAATCCGAATAGGTTATCAACGTAAATCCTTAATTAATCTCTAAACTCTGAATGGATTATGGATTAGATAGGCAAATTTGCTTTGGATTTAGTATTGCGCTATAGCGTTTTATATGTTTATAACAACATAAAATATAATTTCTGGTTCCTTCACAATGCAATCAGTTAGATATGTATTTATATAATTTGGTCTAAAAATAGGCTTACTAGCTTTTTATATTGATTATTGTAGACAAAATCATGAAATTAATAATCTTTAAAAGTTTTCTTTCAGCTTCATTATCATAATATAGTAAAGTTGGCAATAAAATTTTAGTGTGAATCCGTATTCTAGTTCGATGAAGGCTAAAAAATAATTTTGCTTTTTGTTTTACGGAATGATTTCTTTTGTTTGAGAAAATAAAAATAATTTCATTACATTCCGAATGGGGACTAAACCCACAACTATTATGTTTACAGTCAGACGCCTGTAACTGAAGTCATGGCTGCCACTATATCATAAAAGTTATTGATACTTTTTAGAAAAAAAAACGGACAAGCGCGAGTTGGGCTCGCCCACCGAGGTTTCCGTGCAAAAATTGGAGGTCGTGAGCTTTTTCTGAAATTCAGGCTTAGCTTAGCCAGAGCTCACCTGATACATCACTTGAACTAGTGGCTTCAATACCAAATTTTGCCCCCAAATTTTTTTTGGATTTCAAGGTTATTATTTTTTAGGATTTCAAGGTTATTATTTCACTACAAATATATAATTTTTAGACTTTTTCCTGAACTAGTTCCACCTGTAGATGCTAGTTGCCTAATTTCATAATTCTAGGTTAACCGGAAGTATACTATGAAGTTTGGTTCCATTGATAGTATCGAAATATGCGTTTTTTGCGATATAAGCGGCCATATCTTTTTTTAAGTAAATTTAGAAATATTTTTTTTAAGAATTCATGGGGTTGTAGATCTGAGTACATTGTTTGAATTTCAACTCGATATCTTCAAGCGTTCCCGAGATAAAGGCTCTTGACAGACAGACGGACAACAAAGTGATCTTATAAGGATACCTTTTTTCCTTAAAAGGTACGGAACCCTAAAAGAAAAAAGATTAGAACGTAGCGTATTTGTACTCGCGCCTCTTGGCAATCAAATAAAATCTCGCTAAGTTAAAATTTTAATACGTGTTCTAAGTTTTTTTCTAAAGTGTGGAAAAACATTTCACAAATGTAATAAGTTATTGATCTCATAAGATGAGCAATACCCGCCATTTAATATTAACTTCATATTTTTATATGAAATAAGGGAAAATCACGTGGATTTGTAAACATATTTTCACATTTCATCCTTTCTTCACTACCACGCGTCTGTAACGTTCGTACATCATTTAGGGCATTGTTCACTGAAACTTTTACTGACACCCGTTGTTTTCCCTTCGTCTATTTGAACAAGCCTATTGTTAAATCAGTTTATTGTTATTCTTATGAATTTGTTGTTTTTATTACATGTTTTTTTTTCTTTCATTTTAGTACATCTGTACTGTACAAAGTGACTGTAAAGGCGACGGTTGTGTGTGCGATTCCCATTCGGAGAAATGCATGATTATTTATTATTATTTTCATTTCTTCGCTCTGGTAACAAGGCAAAACACGGTGGCATATAGATATACTGAACTAAGATGTAGCTTGTCATTACATGAGCATTCATTTTCTTAAATTGAACACATATATATGTATATTAAATGAGTACGTCGAGGCACAGCGGTACATCATCTGATTCTAATTGTGACAGTTGTGAATTCGATCCCATTCGAGGGAATGATTTTTTTATTGGCTCGTTCTGATATAAAGACAAACGTTGAATTTTACCACCAATTTTATATTTTTTTATTTTATAGTAAACATAATATTTAATATTTTATTTCTTGAACAGAAAATTAAACCCTTAACCTATCACGATAATAGTCGCACGCTTATGCCCCTGCGCTGCGCCACAACTGGCCTTAATAGCATCATAACCAAAATTTTAAATGATTGAAAATAAATATTTATTGCTTAAATTAAACTTAACTTAAAAACTATAATAAATAAACTTCCTGCATTATACGTAATATATATTCAATGCCTAAGTAATTTAACTAAAAGCTATCATCCTAAAACAATACAACATTGAGAAACATTTAACTTTCAATAACAATGTAAAACACAAAGTTTCAATTTAAATCCCGTTACGAGTAATGTGAATAGTACCTATTGTAACGGTCAGGTAAGCATAATATTTCAGTACCGAATTACTCAGTTATAATTTAACTTAAACTTTTAGAGGGTCTTCGCGGCATACCGTCTGACTATAAATGCGATGGTTGTGGGTTCCGATCTGACTGGGAAATGCAATAATGGTATCAATAAATAATGCACTAAGTTTCACCAAGTAGCACCTATTGTCTTGAATTGGATGAATGGGAATAGATTCTCTTAACACTAGGTTCCCTCTCACTATACTGCTATATTATGTTGGATATATCTGAAATTAGCTTAGGCTTCAGCTGTAGACTTTTGAAACTTCGATAGAACTACAGTTCTACTAGTCATGGTGCAAATGCACAAGGATCTCCAGAATTCGGCGGAAAGTTGGGAATGGAGTGTCTTGATATTAGGTTCCCAGGATTCCTCTGCTTACATTATTATATGCGGGACACAGCGCAAAGGTAAAAAGCTTAGCTTAGCCAGATCTGGTACCTCACTTGAACTAGCGACTTTAATACCAAATTTTACCCCCCTTTAAGGCTACAATTTTTTAGAATTTAACTACAAATGTATAGTTTTCTGATTTTCCCTGAACTAGTACTACCTGTAGATGGTAGCTACCAAATTTTATAATTCTAGGTCAGCTGGAAGATCCCTATTAATTTTTATTCCCCTTAATGTGTCGAAGTCTTCTTTTTAAGTATATGTAGATATACATTTTTTTCAGTAAATCAAGAGATCGTAGACTTGAGTATATAATTTGAATTTCAACTCGATATCTCTAAGAGTTCCTGAGATGAAGGCTCTTCGAGAGACAGACAGAAAGACGGGCTGACAAGAAAGTGTTCTTATTAGGGTTCCTTTTTTTTAAAGGTACGGAACCCTAAAAAGAAGTTAAAATTCTATAAATTGGATACGTAACGTCTTCTGAGAGAGTAAATTATAATTTTTCAGGGATTCTTTTTCAAAAAAATTGTCAGATATAAGATGAAAAAAGAGTGTGGCTTTGGTAGTACCAAATATATAGAAATTAAAATACATTATTATATTGTGTATAAATCAGCTTCACGCTGTATCCTACACAAAGCAGGGCAAGCAGAGGGAATTTAGTGTTAAGACACTCCGTTCCCCACTTTCCGCCGAGTTCTGGAGGCATTGCGAGTGGCCGAACTCAGCTACGTGCTTTGCCTCGACACCAGAGCAAAGAAATGTAAATATAAATGTAATTATATATTTCAGAACGAAGAAATGAAAATATAAATTTAAAAAATATTTCATTTTCTCAAGTGAGAATCGAACCCAAAATCATTCAGTTTACAGTCACATGTTGTACCCCTGCGCCACGACTGGCAATCTGACAACCTAACAATAGACCTAAATATTTAATATTAACTTTAGCTTGACACCTCCACGCAATTTCGAGAAAAATGGTCTTGACAGACTGATAACAGAGTGATCCTAAAAGGATTTCGTGTTTACCTTTTGAGGTACGGCACTCTAAAAATGAAAATCAATTACTGTCATAAAAAAATAAGAATTTCAATTAGTGGTAATACTTCTAATTATTTACAATTAACTGCATAGGAACAGACAGTTTGCTTTATTTGAAGTATAAGACTAAGCGAAAAGAAATTGTTGTATATAAGATACTGCAGTCAAAGGAAGCTGGAAGTTCTGTTGACGTAGATTAAGCTTACGCTTTGCTTGACTGGGCTTAAAGCTCTCCTGAAGCAAATTGTTTTAGTTGTTTGGATCCTTTTATAGTATAAGGCGTTATAATATAAGGCGTATAAGGGTTTAAATGAAAAATTATAATATTAATATAGGCTGGTTATTATACTATATATTATTAGTATATTTTTTAGCAGGGTAAGCAGAGGTAACTTAAAGTTAAGTGACACGGTTCTCCACTTCCCGCTGCAGCCAATTTTTGAGAAATTGCATGTTGCTCAATGCCGCGTTTTGTTGTGGTATATATTATAATAAATTAATACCCATATAAGTTTTATATATTGAGTAGATTTTGTATATCAAAAATATTGAAAAAACATATATAAAATGAAAAATCTAACAAATTTATGTGGGTTCTTCACACCGAAAACGTAGGTATGGCACAATTTATGGCTAACTATTTTTTTCAGTGAGTGATTTATACATCCAGTCTTTTTTTCATTTTATTATATTAATATAACATATTTATTTTTAAATGAAATAGTTATTATTTCCACATTAACTAAGTAAACTTATCATAGAATTTAAGTAAAATATAAGCTTTAAACTTTAACACGGCAAAAAGAGAGAGCTGAGTGTCAAGATATTCTGTTCTCCATTGCTGTTCACATTAGGTAATGCTAGGCTCCAGCGCCCAACCTCTATTCCTCCCTGGAATATGATAGCGGCACTTAGAGACAAACTACCCGAAGAGGAAACCAGAATTTCTGGCGCTGGAGAATCTCTTCCTGAGTCCTTATGCTCAGACCGTCCGAGGAATTTTGGGTAGGGAAAGTACCGCGCTACAGAAAAAGGAAACGGAGGCGTACGCCACACGGCAACCCCCACACGTCAACCTCCACACGTTTCACATGGACTTTTCTATATCAGGGGTCTACGTTCGAACCTGAATGCCGCCTACCACCATCTTGAGACGACACCGCTGGCCTTGTTATTTCTGACGGAGACTCAGATTGCCCGACGAAATGGCACAGCCTATCTCCAATACTCCGGCTACAAAATAGAACATAGCTTTATGCCGAGATCGCTGCATTCATAAGGGAGGACTTAAGCTTTCGTCGTTTTCGAAAAAAATATCCGAAATATCCTATAATTCCTCGAGTGGAAATCGAATGCGAACTTTCGCGCTTACATTCCGACGCTATGTCGATACACGACGACAACAACGAGGGCTCCAATATCATAATAATAATAATGATATTCAACATATAAACGAGTCCTTCATATTTAATAAAATTTTGGCACTAATAGTTTTAAACAAAATTGACATTATACATGGTGTGATAGACGCAATATATGGACCGCATATTTAATTAGTGGTGAACGTAACATGTAATATCGAATCACTTCAAAAATAATATGATTTAGTAACAATATATATATAATATAATTATCTTAATTAGTATGTGTACCATTGTACCCACGATGGTTGTAGGTTAGATTTTGACACGGTGAATGATTTTGTTCAAATTTAGTATATAGGTGATTGGAAGAAATACGAGATCATTTTCAAATATTTTTACCCCATATTCATAGTATGGTCCGGTTACACCGTTTTCTGGATATAATTACCCATTCAAAATAAATATAAATTACATATATAAATAAAATTAGGTTTTATAAGTTAAAATCTTAGGAATATTTTTATTGAGATTTGAGGCGGAAAATGGGGAACGGAGTGTCTGAATACTACGTTATCTCTACCTACCCTATTGTTTGCGAAATACAGCGTGAAACTAACAAAAAAATTAAATTACACTTTCATTAAATTACATTCAATTACATAAAATATCAATTGAAAATATATTTATTTTTTAAATTGGGTGCCTAATAAAAAGACTACAACATTCAGGCGACATCATACAATTTTAAAATGACTTAACCTACAACAAATTGAACAGGAATAAAGAAGAAATACTTAAACAAATAAACGATGTAACTAAGCCCTTTGACAATTAATGACGTTATTTCCGGAAGCTAAGATCCTATTTATCTTTTACGTAAATAATTCAAAGTGAATTTATAAGACTGTACAGCTTTTGCTGTCTTTTGCAAAATTCGAATAACGAAAATTAAATAACGTTCTTGTAATACTTTAGAGTAATATATACTTTTTCCCGCATATAATAATATTCTAATTGAATCGTATCACGTACATTTTTTGTTTATGGAAAAAGACAAGGCAAACCCATACGCTCGGTACGGGTCACCAGATGATTATTGATCACCGCCGCCCACAACCCCATGTAACACCAGGAGGGTAGGAGTTACAGGTGCGTTGCCGACCTTTGAGGTGGAGATAGATGGGGACCTTCAAAAAGCGCATCTATCTCCACCTCAAAGCTCATGTAGCTCTAGTGGTAAACGTGATAGGTTGTGAGTTTTATCTTCACTCGAGGAAATTAAATATTTATTTAAATTTTATATTTAAATAAAAAAAAAATAATATTAAAAAAATAAAGAAAACTTTAAATTTATATGTAAAGCTCTGGTGTTGAGGCAAAGCGAAGCAAAACACTCTACACGCAATGCCTGCAGAATTCGGTGGAAAGTGGGGAACGGAAAGTCAGAAATGTCTTTATAGGAGCAGAGTGTCTTAACACTAGGTTCCTAGGTTCCCTCTGCCTACCCTTCTATATAAGGGATACATCGTCAAGCTGAACAAATGTCACAAAACACGTCACGAACGCTTATATTTTTATCAAATCGCATACAAAATTTATTATTTCAATATATTCATAACTTTAAAAGTGAGCGTTCATTTTATTCCATCCAAAGCTCATGCATACGAAACACTTTGCACTAAATATTGAATGTTGAAATATCGTTGTAAAATCCGCTCCATTGAGTGTAGGCGATCGCTCTGGCTCCCGTTCGGGTTCACGTTCAAATAGATAGTGTACATTTTTAAACTAAAGTAAATGTTTATTTTAGTATAAGGTTTAAAAGTTATATAGCTTTTTAATACTTATAAAACGTTAAGTAAATTATAATGAATATTTGTATTTATTTATATTTGATGTTTTGTCATTTTTTTATCTTTATTCATCACTTATCATACATATATTCTAGTATCACACACTATACACACATATTAATATTAACTGGCCACCACGATCTCATTCGAATCACGCCTTGATACGCGATAAAGCCATTGGTGAGAATAGACGTATTGATAGTGGATTCATAGTCTGTTAATTGGGTGAATTACCTTTCTTAACGACGTATCCGTAGCTCTTTAGCGCCAAATTTTCGCCGCCAACGCCGCGTTTTACCTACTAGAAAATATAAATAAAATAAATATCAATATTTTCCCGAGTTTGAACTCAAACCTAGCGCGCCCATACATACAAACTCTACAAAATATTTAAAAATTCTGTAGAATAGCCATAGCTAACAGAAACTTGTTTAACTGAAAAGCAAATTAGCACAACTGTAAATGGATATTATTTTGATGCATAATTAATGTTATTGCACACCCAAGCTCTTTGAATGTGATAGTTTATGATTTCCGTAGATAATAAAAACACATGATATAATAAAAACACATGAGGCCAGTCTTGGCACAGCGGCACGAAGTGTGACTGTAAATCCGACTGGTTGGGGGTTCGATCCCCCCTCGAGGAGATGAAATATTACTTAAATTTATATTTCAATTTCTGCGCTCTAGTGTCGAGACAAAGCGCGGCGTTGAGTTCTGCCACTTAACACGCAATGGCTCCAGAATTCGGTAGAAAGGAGGGAACGGAGTGTCTTAACACTAGGTTCCCTCTGCCTACCCTGCTGTGTGCGGGATACAGTGTGAAGCTGATTTAAACAAAATATAATAATGTATTTAGTTTTTATATATTTGGTACTACCAAAGCCACACTCTTTTTTCATCTTATATCTTACAATTTTTTTGTAAATCCCTGCAAAATTATAATTTATGTATCCAAAATTTTAACTTATTTTTAGGGTTCCGTACCTTTAAAAAAATAAACCTTATAAGAACACTTTCTTGTCAGTCCGTCTTTCTGTCTCTCTCTCAAAAGCCTACATCTCAGGAACTCTTAGAGATATCGAGTTGAAATTTAAATCATATACCTTGAGTATATGATTTAAATTATCTATGATTACTTAGATTTTTTTTTGATTTTGTAAAAATATTTTTTTTATACAAATGCGCAATAACTTCAGTATCTTGATTTATAAGTAAATTATTTTAAAATATTATCCATATTTTTAACATTATATTTCAACAATCCACATGGTAATCTCATGGGCTAGTCCAAAATATTTAGATAATTTCTCTTGTTCGGCCTTCACGAGATTGTCATCATGTGGTATACTAATGTAATTACTATACCACATGTATGTATTAGCTTGTTTGTGTTGATGCAAATACTCATCACTAGCAAGAAGAGAACCACCAGAGACAATATGTCTGAGGGAATCACCAGGTCTCTGTTTCTGACAGTTTCGAGCCCACTAGGGCTCGTGCAGCATCTTATGCAGCTCCTTGCTCGTCCACACAGCCACGCGATGAGAAGAAGTCAGTACTACAGGCCCACGCCGCTCCTTGCCCATGAAAAGAGGAAGCCTAAGGCCTTTGTCAACTGTTATCAAATCCTTGTGCATATCCACATCAAGCTTGAGAATATATTCTCTAAGACTGCATAACTCGTAGTTATGGAGGTTCTTGACATTTAAAGCCACGACCTTCACGACGTCACGACGTCACACTTACGCGGGATGTGAAGTCTCATTACAGACAAACACGGATGGTGATGATGATGATGCATTCGGTTTGTCGTCAACAATCTACGTATTTGGCTATCTAAAGAGTCTAAGTCTCAGTCTGTGTCCATCTTACAATGTCAAAAATATAGGCTAGAAGCGGCATAATTAAACCCTTAAAAGCTTCGTGCTTTGCTTCTGTCCTCATTGTTGCCACCATATAAAAGGCTGCCAAATACTTTTAAGTACGCGACCCAAGAAACGCTCCTTCACCAATTACTTTATGTATCAATATCCTCTGTTCATCAATATCCAATGCTTCAGATATTGCAAGATATTTAACAGTCTCACTTGCACAAGGGTTCTGAAGTAAATAGAATCTGAAATATAAATATTTTACATCTTATCACACTCCCTCGCAGTATATGCATGCTCGCATATTTATCGACGCCAAAATTCATCCTTATATCACAACTAAAAGTTGGAGTAAGTGTTAGTAGCCGCATAAGATTAAGTCGTTTTGGTGCAAATAATTTTAGATATCTTCCATGTACAACAAGTAAATATGACCTTAACCATTAACTACACTACCCCCAGAATGTTACCATTTCCTGTATATACTCTGTTGATTTTTTTGAAAGGTATTATTTGGCTTGTATTGTCCCCACCGTTCTGTATATCTTCTAATACGTTTTGCCAATGCAAAGAGTTTCTGTTTCAGAAAGTCAACACCGTATGTGAAGGTAACCATATACTGGATTTAAAAAATTTCCAGCTAATGCTTTTGCTTCAGAAATTTCTATGAGATCAATCTAAAAGTCAAATCTGACGAAAAATATATATTTTTTGCGTCACGTCACGTCACGTACCCCGCACACAGCAGGTACAGGGAATCTAGTGTTAAGACACTCCGTTCCCCATTTTCCGCCGAATTCTGGAGGCATTGCGTGTTGATTGGCGGAACTCAACGCCGCGCGTTACGCCGAACAATGATGAATATATTAAATGTTTCATCCTCGAGTGGAAACCGAACGTACTAAAATATTTCAGAAATAAATTAATATAATTTGAAGTCTTTTTTGTAGTCATCAGCAGTAAAATAAAAAAAGCTAAAGTATCTATTAAATTTGTGCTATAAAAGCCCAATTTAAATGGATCAACAAAACAAAGCTCACAGAAGGACGACTTTCCGAAGGAAAGGCAAACGTAATCCGTCATTTGACAAATCTGATAGAAAGAGAAGTAAGGTAAACACTCACTGTGGTTTTAAAATAAATAAAAAATACAGTTAATTTTAAAATAAATAGTTGAAAATATTATTTGAAACAATAGTTTTGTAAAAAGTATTCGTGGTACAATAAGATTCTATTGTCGGATGTAAAAATGGTTACAGGCTCGATTCCCATACAAGACAATGATTGTATAGTTTAATTTATTTTGCCTTGCTATCTGCTCATCACTTCTCTGTTATACAGACATAACCTGAGTAATATTAAAACGCACCTACAGTTACTTACTTAGTCTTTTACCTGCGGCTCCACCCAATGGAAATAATTAAACTTTAACAATATACGCATGCAGTGTTTGCTTTCAAACGGCTATACATTATTGATATTATATTATGCATGTAAAATTACTCATTTAAAAATGTAATAGCCACTAGCAAACCAAATCAAATAAATAAATATATAAATAAATAAACTTTGTGTGTTGACATGACTCATTCTAACAGCCCTGACCGCAGTCTGTTACATCAAAGCTATTAATCTGAAGTAATATAAACTACAGCCTTCTTTATTTTATTGGTACCGTGATTGTCTTAAAATTTGATTGTCCTGCTTCCGTATCCTAAAACTATGATATCTTTTAAAATATATTTGAGGCCAGTCGTGGTGCAGGCTTACAAAATGTGACTGCAAAATCGACTAGTTGTAGGTTCGATTCGTTGAGGACGTGAAATATTTACTCAAATATATATTTTTATTTCTTCGCTCTGGTGTCGAGGCAAAACACGGCGTTGGGTCCCGCCACTCAAAACGCATTGTCTCCAGATTTTGGCGGAAAGTGGGGAATGGAGTGTCTTAACACTAGGTTCCTTCTGTCTACCCTGCTGTGTGCGGGATACAGCGTTAAGTTGAGCTGTTTTTTTATTTAAAATACAATTTAGATTTTAAATTAGATAAAGAATAATAATGTATTGCTTAAAAAAATTTCTAAAATTTCCTTCTATTTTGTTTTTATTTTTTAAACATAAAAATATTTACTGTGTTAACCAAATACTGGATAAAGCGTGAAGTTGAAAATAATATTTTATGATAACCCGTAATGCGTAGAGACCATGTATATCAAAAGTACTTTTAATTTCATTAAACCGCTACACCGGCCAATTGAATAAATTATTTAACGAATAGAAAAGCGACCGATATAGAAATAAACCTTTTCATAATCCCTTTAGTTATTAAAGAAAATAACAAATATTTTACACCAGCGATACGCTAGCGGCTTCGCCCACTTGAACTATGTAACTATAAATTTAATAATCTGCATCACTTTCGCTTTCTAATAATAATATCAATAATTCATTAAAAACGTATAACTTTTTTTATTTACAAACCGATTGAAATAAAACATATTCTAAATGTTTACCACACAATACTGAAAACTTCAATTGTATCAGTTAAACCGTTCCTGAGATAAATGTGAACGAAAAATTTATACATTTTAGTTTTTGTTTCTATTGCGTTATTAAATGCTACCAATAACATTTTTTTATATATCTTCTATACACTGACACCAATCCGTTATGGTTTTATTATAAATATAAACTATAGTATTTTGGAGATATTTTAAAAAAGTTTTTATATGTTGCAGAATTTTCCTAAATTTTCCTAAATGTATACGTGCAAAACTTTGTAAGAAAGAGTACTTATTCCTTTAGCTTCACGCTGTATTCCACATATAGCAGAGTAGACATTACGTGTTTAGTGACAAAGTTGCCCCAAGTGGGAATCGAATTCGTAAAGTACCGTGTACTCTCATTTTTAGCTTTCTACGCACAATAGCTTCGATTGTGCGCTATTAAGTTTGCAATGGCAAAGTTTTATAAATACTTTTATAGATTGTGTTAGCTAGCTTTTATAATTGTAACTAAGCATTGAATTGGCTCACCGCAGGTCGGTAATTGCAGTGATGGTTCTGGTGGTGTTCAATTGCGCACGTTCTATTAAGCCGTTTATGGCAATCTGTGATTTATCAGTAAAATTTTCGTGAATAAATATTAGTTTTACATTGGGATCGTTATGTTTAACAAATGAATTGAATTTTATAAGCAGATAAGGTAATAAATGAATCATAAAATAGGTTTTCCAAGCCGGCCGTTGGTAATAAATATATCTTCACATCATCTAATTATAAACGTGACGGTTGTAGGTTCGTTTGCCACTCGTGGCAATACAATTGTTATTTTCCTCATATTCCACTTTTATATAATTTTCAATT
>JAATLQ010034008.1:142748-228269 GCA_013421005.1 Heliconius erato x Heliconius himera | reverse complement strand
CACAGCAGGGTAGGCAGAGGGAACCTAGTGTTAAGACACTCCGTTCCCCACTTTCTGCCGAATTCTGGAGGCATTGCGTGTTGAGGGGCAGAACTCAACGCCGCGCTTAACCTCGACACCAGAGCGAAGAAATGGAAATATAAATTTAAGTAAATATTTCATCTCCTCGAGTGGGAATCGAACCCAGAACCAGTCGGTTTTGCAGTCACACCTCGTGCCGCTGCGCCACGACCGGCCTTAATTTAAATTTAAATAAATATTTCATTTCCTCGAAAGGGGATCGAACCCACAACCTGTCGATTTTACAGTCACACTTTAGGCAACTGCGCCACGACTGACCTCAATAATTTCTTAAATATAACCTTAAAGATAATAATAACACATAATTGTGATAGCACAATGAGTTACCGTCTTACTGTATTTGATTAAAGACTTGGGAAATTAAAGCTGCACTAAAAGCTAGTGTAATTAAGAAAGATTTTAACTTTATCAAGTGGATAATCGTTACGTCGAGAAAAATTGAGACGAGAAAAGATCCGTTAATACACGCTGTTTTATTATTTTATAAAATATTTGTATAAAGAACGTGTTTGTACTAGTTTCTTAAATTATTTTTTTTTTTTGTTTAAACATTTTTTTAAACTAGTGTATGTTATCGTATGATCTATCTTTATAAAAAAAATATTTTTTTTACAATATTAGAAAAACAACTACTTTGACTTTCTAAATTTAAAAGTATTAAAAGATTTGAAAACAAATTTCAAATGGAAAAAATTCAAGTTATACATATGGCTATTTGTGGTAGGCAAACTAAGATTCACGTTTCTACGATAATTAATGTAAATCTGACTATATCCCCATGATTTTTACAAAAAAAAAAAAAATCCGTAATACTTTCTCGTTCTGGATAAAAATAGAGGCACAAGTTGAGATATCCAGCAATTAAAAGTTAAAAATAGGTATAATATAAAATATGTCTTTGATCAAAGCACGGCCATAATGCCGTAATGTCTCGAATTTTGAAGTAAAACGAAGAACGGAGATTTAGTAAAACTGCTCATCTTGGCACATTTTATCAACGGAAATTTCACTTTTCTTTTTTTATTTTTAATAAAAAGTAGAATTTTAATTAGTTACATTTTACGTTAGCTTATAATTTAATTTAGGGATCTGCCTCGCCTTGCACTCGTTACGAAGGTAAAACATCTGCCATCTTATCTTGTATTTTTATAGAGGCAGTGATTATTACTATGGGTAGGTTGCTTTTTTTTATCTTAAGAAAATATAAATTAGTTGAGAATCTGAATTGAGATTCTTTTCTGCATGAGATTTTATTATTAAATTAATAAAATCTCATGCGTAGAACTGAGATACACAATAAGAGATAAAATCTCATATTGTGTATATGAATTTCAATTTTATTGAAAAATTTTATTTAACGAATGGATACAAAAAATGTAGCTTATTCTTTCGTATAACTTACATATAAGGGATTTGCAGCCAAATCACAAAAAACGGGTTCTTTATAATTTCACCATCTCAATCTGTCTATCTGTTGTATGTTTTTTATTTGCTGGTACGGTACGCTTCATACGCGAGTCCTTTTCACTGTTGGCCGGTATTTTACATTGTTTCCCATATATAGCAAGGTAAGGAGAGAGAAATCTATTTATATCTAGCTATCTAGAACATGAAAACAAATCATTCCCCGAGTGGGAATCGAACTTTGTGCCTTCCGACGCTGTGCCTTTGATTACATTTACGACAAAAACATCTGGTTTGGGCGGAAATCAAACTTAAACAATTAATTTTTAATAGATTAAGACACTAATACAACGTCGTCATAAATAAGACGTCAACGAATCAACATAATATGTCAATATTATCGTCCCAATTTTTTAAAAACATTTTCCTATTTTGGTAACAACATTAATTCATCTCTATAAAAACTCTCTTCACATTCTGTTCGCAAAGAACTCTTTGAGGTAATCAGTCTTGCTAAGTGGCGGGAAGAGCTCTTGCCATAAATAACTAGCTACTTTTTACTTTGAACTAAGCGGTGGTGTAATCAAACAGTATTTAGATTTTTTTTACATTTTTTAGCTTAACGCTATATATTGCACACAGTAGAATAGGCTAGGGGAAACTATTGTTAAGACACTCCGTTCCTCATTTTCCTCTCAATTTTGAAGGCATTACGTGTTAAGTAGCATTACTCAACGTCGCGCTTTGTCTCGACACCAAAGCGAAGAAATGAAAAATTATTTAAATGTATGTTTTATTATTATTATTATTATGAAACTTTATACACATATTCCTAGAGATACTTTACTTTTTATTTAAAAAAATATAAAAATATATATTAACCGTTGGCTTGTAATTTCGCGGGCGAAGCCGCGGGCGGATCTGTAGTCATTTATAAAATCACACAAAGGTCATTTGACAACTTTTTGAAGTTTAGCTTGAAACATATTGCGAAAGAAATAAATGATATTCTCGGACGTTTTCTGGGATCCTATTCTAAATGCAAAATTCGAACCTAAATTTAAAATTGCAGCCGAACAAATTACTAATAAGCCAGGTATGTAGGTTAATTTACATATATTATGCAATATGGGTGAAAAGCAGGTGTAAGTTTGAAAGTAAAGTGGCTATAAAGAAGCCATGCCGCAAGGGTCATTACGTCCGGTACTTAACCGCCTAACCTACCTGAAGTAAAGGGGAAATAATTTAGTATAGTACAATATTCTTATTGTATTAGACTGTTATAAGGGTAACAAAGGTATATACAATTAAATATTCTGTTTCGCTCCTTCTATTAAAAAAAAAAAACAGGTAGTGAAACTCAATATCGGAATTTAAGATTGTTGGCAATGGCTGGCTATAAATGCGACGGTTGCGGGTTTGATCTCCGGTTGTGGTTTGGGGAATCCTACTAATACTATAAATATGAAAGTTTATGAGAATGGATGTTTGATCCACTTTCACGTGTAATGATTTTATATGTATAAATTTTAATATTCGCAATAATTTATTATAAAAATGCAAATCAACCTCTTTGTTTAATAGAAAGATATGTTTTAAAATAAATTTATAGAACTGTCACCAGAGAACAAAAATAAAATCACGCTTTATGTGGTCGGAAAATTCGAGATATATTTTTAGACTTGGAGCGGAAGAAGAAAGGGGTCCTCTAGAATATCACATTATATTAGAATTTAAGATGGACATTGTACAAGCTTAATAATATTTTACTCTGGAAGAAATATAAGTTCTGCTTTTACAGAACTTATATTTCTTCCAGAGTAAATTCTCCACCTCGAGGTGTTTGATTTCTTTACACACGTAAAAACAGTTGAAATTTATTTGAACGGATTAAGATGTAACTCTTTATTAATACAGTTTATGCATCTGAATAAAATATATGTAAAGATTTTGTTTAATTTTGTTATATTAAAACAATAACTTTTAGCGGACAAAGCCTCGATGTAAAATTGTCCCACAAATATGTCTTGACATAAAATACTCTTTACATAATTAGAATTACATTTTAAATACAATATATAAAGTATTTTTAGAGCCATGATTGGGATCACTTTTTAATTAAACCTTTAAATAAAATAAATAAATTAGCTTCACGCTATATCCCGCACACAGCAGGGTAGGCAGAGGGAACCTAGTGTTAAGACACTCCGTTCCCCATTTTCTGCCGAATTCTGGAGGCATTGCGTGTTGAGTGGCAGAACTCAACGCCGCGCTTAACCTCGACACCAGAGCGAAGAAATGGAAATATAAATTTAAGTAAATATTTCATCTCCTCGAGTGGGGATCGAACCCACAACCAGTCGGCTTTGCAGTCACACCTCGTGCCGCTGCGCCACGACCGGCCTCAAAACCTTTAAAAATGTAAAAAATATTACAAAGTTTTTTTAAATATATATGTCATAAGATAAATTATTAATTTTTCGACAATCTGCCGTTTCCGAATTTCTCTTTTTAATTATAAAGTTGCGTATTTCTTTTCAATTAGAATTTCATGATTTAAAATAAAGTAAAGATAGAGAGATTAGAGGCCAGTCGTGGCGCAGTAGCACAAAGTGTGACTGTAAAACCGACAGGTTGTGGGTTCGATCCCCACTCGAGGAGATGGAATAGTTATTTAAATTTATATTTCCATTTCTTCGCTCTGGTGTCGAGGCAAAGTTGAGTTCTGTCACTCAACACGCAATGCCTCCAATAAGTGGGGAACGCAGTGTCTTAATACTAGGTTCCCTCTGCCTACCCTGATGTGTGCGGGATACAGCGTGAAGCTGATTTAAAGATATTAGATAATATAATTTGCAACTTGATTGGAAGATCGATAGACAAACTGATACAGGTGATATACTAGATTATTACCAACAATTTTTATCTCATATAGAAGCTATTTCTAAATTTCTACCATTTTCGACGTATGGGTCATTTAATTTTTTCCTTAATACTATTTTGTCACTATAAATGCTCACGAAACTTTGTTTCGCGTAATTTTTCGCCAATTATGAACGTGAAGCTGCCTGAGTACTATAGTTTTTTGTTTATTGGGTTGTAAAGTTGAAAACGTAAAAAAATTGCAATGTCGTAATTACCTTTTTTGTTTTCTCTTTTCCTCAGACTTTATAGTCCGTTGCGGGTGGAAAATCCCAATTTCTGATACCTGCCTGCAGTAGTTTTGGCTGTTATTTGAATGTCAGTCACTTATTCACAGGTAGATTTTTGTTCATCTTTGTATACATTTAAGTTAGCTACATGCAACATGTAAATTTTAATTTATGGTGAAAATTGACGCCGTTGTGGCACATTGTGGTGGTTGTGACTCGCAGGCACACAAGCGAGCGATCAAATGCGACCGTTGTGGGTTTGATTCCCACTCCGAATGATGAATATTTAATATTTTAAATTTTTGGCTCTGGTCACGAAGTAAAGCGTGGCATTGAATTCCGCCATTCAGTGTAATGCCTCAAGAATTCGGCGTAAAGTAGGGAACGGAACCGTTTTAACGTAACAGACAATTTTTGACTTTTTTTGAAGCCCAGGAAGTGTTCCAATAAGTCATCAATATTTTTTTTTTTTTGATGATAATCATAAATAAAAAATCAAACGCTAGTTTATATGAAAAGCCTATTACATAATTTTTGATTGACTTTGCTTTCATTATTTATAAATAATAAAAAAAGGCTCGAATGCTTACGCTGAAAGTGAATATTTTTTTATAGTATGTATTAACCTATAAAAGCAAAAAGTAATAAATTCTAATATAGGAAAATATCAGGTGTTTCTATATTTTGGGACAAAGCGACCCTCTTAATAATTATATATACTTTATATGAGAGTACAGAAAGAACACCTGGTACGTTGAAAATATATCACGATTAAGATAATGATTAATTGAATTTACTCTGAAAAGTTGAGGCCCTCATGGCATAGTGGTAGAGCGTGTGACTATAACGGTTGTGGGTTTGATTTTCACTTGGAGGAATTAATCATGCTTATTTTCTGGTAAAAGACAAAGCGCAGCGTTGAATTCCGCCAACAAAACACAATGTCTCGAAATTTGGGCGGGAACCGAGTTTGACCGCTAGATTTCCGCTGCTTACCCTTCCTTATATGTACAGGATAATCGTGTAACAGAAAAAATAATAATAAAATACGCATAAAGTACAGTATTTGTTAGAAGACAGATGAAATAAAAATATTATAATTAATATATTCTTTAATGAGAGTTGTAATATATTAATAATAGAGGGCGCGCGCGGCTTCGCCCGCTTATTAGGAGTGAATTCTAAAAAAACCACGAAACAGGTGTTCAATAGAATATTTTTAACAGTCTGAATTTAATTTTTTATAAAAATCGGTGGCAATTTAAAGATTTTTCCATATAAACTTTCAACCTCTTATTTGAACCCTTAGGGGGTGAATTCTTAAAAACCATGAAACACGTGTTCAATGAAATATTTTTAAAAGTCTGAATTTCAAATTTTATAAAAATCGGTACAGATAAAATTTTTTTTCCATACAAAATTTCAACCCCTATTTCATCCCTTTAGGGTTAAAATTTTTGAAATTCCCTTCTTAGTGGATGTCCAGAATATGAAAAGAAACATCTGCCCAAATTTCACGTTTCTACCATTAGCGGTTACGGCTCTGCGTGCGTCTTACCTCAGTCAGTCAGCACAAGTCCTTTTATATATATAGATAATAAAGTGGATTGCCATTCACTCTCTCGGGAAATTTGAATTGGTAATACGTAAACAACGTATAAGGCCCTAATGCGGCTAGAATGTCAACAAATATGTATACGCATGTACCTAAGAGGCGTGCGTCATGCGTGTGTAAGGAGAAGAACATGTGACGTTAAAAAAAATCTCCATTTTTAATAAAATGTTGTTGTGTATTGCTAAGTTACGGAGCATAGCGCCGCAGAAACGGTGCCTTTTTATAAAGAAAGATGAAAAAGCGAGAGTTATTTAATCTGATAACAATTTGTACTCATAACCAATGCATCTAGTTTACGTTCCAGTTGAAGATTTTCCCTACTTTTCCTTCCATTTACAAGATATTGCATATAAGATGGTGGATATTGCATATTAGATGGTGGAACTTAACGCCACGCTAAAATAATAAGCTAAAAAAAGAGAAAATTAGTTTTAAACTTATACTGTATACAAAGGCATTTCTACTGTTGTTATCTCAAAACTGAGTCCTGTAACTGCATTTCGTAACGAGTTTAGAGAAGTGAGTAAGTCGATTGTAACAGTGGTGGAGCTAAACTTTTAAATACTTGTTTCGCTTTGGAATCTCTTGAGCTTTCGAATGGCGTCCCATTGACTTTATCTAAGTTATACGGTTAACTTGGTCCGAATTAATATTAAAATTCCGCATTTAGAAGAGAAGAAAGTATGAACCATAGACATAAATTGATATTCTACGTACTTTGTAAAGTCAAATCCTAATAATTTGTAGCTACTAATTATTATTTTCAGAATTAAACATATATGTACAAAAAATATGATTTTAGTGTTTAAACAAATACATACATCTTTTATATATAGAGCAGCGTAGGCAGAGTATACCCAGAGCTAAGCTAATCCTACATTCACTTAATTTCTTGATAGAGACATTGCAAGCCGCAGGTCTTGTACTTCTAATAACAAAATGAAAATTTCCAAATCAAAGAAAATAGAGCGAATTTTATTTATACATACATACATAGCCCGTAGCGTTTAGCGCTCCGTTCTCTCTGACTACCCCTCTAGGGATAATGAGTGAAGCCAGTAGTAGTAGTAGTACATACGTACATATATATTGTATACATATAAACTATACTATTAAATTACAAATGCTTTATGTGCTTACGTGACGTACCTTTGACACACAATAACATTGAATGACGTATCAGCCAGCTTAATGACGAATTTGCTAGTCTGTAAACAATAAATTATATAAACTAATCGATTATTCAAGTATATTTGGCCAGAGACATCACCTGATACCAATAAATATACTCCCATGAGTCTTGCAAGATCACTTTGAGTCATAAGATTCAAACTCACAACCACTATTCCTAATCATCTTCATTGCAATTGTGCCACTGTGTACTTAAATACAATAAAACATAAAATATCTTGTACAAAATTTACATGAAAAGTTAAATATATTAGAGGCAATTACAAAGTGTCAATGTTTAACAGAGTTTGAACTCAAACAATAAGGGAACACCCGCGATACAAGTCAAATAGACGTAATTACTCCTAAAGTGTTACTACGACACTCCAATATAATTAAAGATTATATTTTGTGAAATATATTTTACTGTCGTTTCCTTGGTTACGTTAGGATAATAGTTCAAAGACAACATTTGAAATATTATTTTTTGAAATAAACTTTTGTTAGTAGTTTCGATTTTGTAGCTATCATTGGTTCGGAAGACAGTTCTGTTTGCAAGAGTAACTAAGATGAGGAAATGAAAATAAATCGAACTCCCAACCGTCGCGGTTACCAGTGGACGCTATGATAAATATTTTGAGGCCGTCGTGGCACAGAATATTGGGAAATACAAATAACATAATATATTAAAACTAAATTTAAACGAAATACTGCTTCAACAAACAAGGAAAGGTAAATATTTTCTCTAATATTTCCTAACATTCAGATTTTTGTATTGTATAGTAAAATTATATTAATGTTAGAATATTATGATATAGTAAATTATCATACTACTATTGTGACTAGTGCATCTCACTGTAGGCATGACAGTTGTGAGTATGAATACTAACTGGAAAGAAGGAGTTTTCTTTCACTTTTCCTATCTCATTATATGCGCTATTCCATTATGCCACAATAGTGCTGAGGCCGTCGTGGCTCAGGGGCACAAACGTGCGACTGTAAACATGGTGGTGGTGAGTTGGATACCACTCGAGGCATTGAAAGATTTATTTTTTTCATTTCCTTGCTTTGGTAACAAAGCAAAGTAATTTCAAGTATAATTTTGAATAGTTGAAAAATAAATAAAAAATTAAATTAGCTAAACGCTGTATCCCGCACACAACAGGGTAGGCAGAGGAAACCTAGTGTTAAGACATTCCGTTTCTCATGTTCCACCGAGTTTTGGATACATTGCGTGTTGAGTGGAGGAACTCAACACCGCGTATATTTTAATTTCTTCGCTCGACCCCAGAGCGAAGAAATTAAAATATAAATGTAAATAAATAATTTATAGGAAATAAATCGAGTGGGAATTGAACCCACAACCGTTACAGTCACCCTTTGTGCCCCTGCGCCACGTCCAGCCTTGAATAGTTAAAAATCTACTAAATATAATATATAATGGTATTATATTATTTACGAAATCCTAACCCATTATAAGAAATGAAGAAGACAATGCAAATTACTTACCACTGAGCTAAACTTTTATAATTATGTTTAAACATAAATTTATGTTAAAACGACATGTAAATGTATGTCATAAAAGTCTCGTAAAATGCGTCGTTAATAAAAGTGGGTTAATTGCTTTCTTCCCTTAACTCGTGTACTGCTTACTCACACTTTGGTACACACAATTAAGAACCCCTAAAGCCTATTGGCATACAATGATAAATTAAAACAATTGTTTGAACTTCTTCGCCTTAGCAAAGTCTAATTAATATAATATTTAAAGCTGTGATTATTTTTCGTTTTTTTGGCTTCAAGCTGAATTCTGCACATGGGATACCTAGAGTTAAGACCCTCCGTTCCTATTAAGACACATCCGTTCCCCACTTTCCACCAAATGCTGGGGACATTGCGTGTTGACTGACGGAATGCCACGCTGAGCTTTGCCTCTTTACCAGAGCAAGGAAATTAAATATTAAATATTTATTTTTTTTGAGTAAGGAATCGAACCTTTAACCTGTCAAGCTTACAGTGGCAACAAGTCTGTGCCTCTGCTCCACGACTCACTTCATATCATATCTACATGCTTATGTTCTGTTTAGACATTGGTATCCCAAATACCAGTAAGGCAAAAGCAATCAAGCTTTATTAAGAGAAATTCCAATAGTGAAGTGCAACGAAGAATATTTCGGATAACTATTTAACATTTGTACTAACGTAATAGCACTCGAAATTGAAAGCGAATAATAATTTTATTTGTAAAATTATGTTAAAAAGTAAAAACCCTATTTTAAATTTCACTTCCTCAAAGTTTTGAATGACTTTGTCGAAACGAAAATAATTAATACCCCTGGACAGGGCTCAAATCTACATCCATAACTTTTGCAGTCAGATTTTGTACTGACTTTTTTTCGACAGTTTCTCAAGTTCGCCAGACAACCTTACAAAATCAAAATAAGCAGCCGCAGGGACGTGGCTTTATTCGTCCGCAACATCAGAATAAAACCGCGACTAGCTGATATAGCCTTATTTCGCAGTAAAGATGTTGATAAAGAAAATTTATAATAATAAACAAAAAACAAACAATGACTTGTAACCTTGTCCCGTAATTGAGAGGTTTAATTAATATACTTTTTAATATCGTTATATTTAAAAATGTAAAATTATTCTTAAGTATGTATAATGAAACATTTACTAGGAACCTTTTAAGAAATCACTTTTTTCTTTATGTTTACTATATTAATTAACAAGTCGTTGACGTAATAGCTCCACCTAGTAAAAACCCACAACCTCGTTAACCTATAAATATATGTACATAATTCCACAGATTTGTCAGAATTTATGAGAACTATAAGCATTTTTAAATGTTGAAAATTATGAATACTCTTTTTGTAGTATTGTGCAGCGTTAAGATCCGCCATTCAAACACCAATATCTCGAAAAATTAGGTAGTCTGTAGAGGACGAAGTGTCTCAACACGAGCTCTGTCTACCTTGATATGTAAGAAAAAACGTAGAGACCTTATCAGACTGTAAACGTGATCGTTACCGATTCTCATCTCCTTCGATAGGATGATTATAGTTCAAATATTTTAACTCCGTAACTCTAGCAAGATAAGCCGTGGCGTTAAGTTCCACCTCTCCACACGCAATATATCGAATAATGTGATTGGGTGGAAATGGGAGAACGGAGAGTCTTAGTACAGCGGGAATCTAAACAAACCGAAGTGGTATTCAACTATTGCACATAGTACAGTCTCAACGATTTTATTATTATAACACGTAAGATGTTTTAATACTTTATCAAAAATTAACAGCTTATATACTTTGTACTATATAAAGTCAAAAACTTAATATAGTACACAGGTACATAGGTAAGGTAGGTAGTACATAGGTAATTAAGTTAGGGTAAATTAGATAGAATTTTTTACCAATCAAATACTGAGGTAAAGTTAGTTAAGTTCCGGCACTCATCACGCAAAGTCTTGCGAATTCTGCGGAACCTTATATATTAACACTAAGTTCCCAGGTTCCATCTGCCTAACCTATTATGTATGGGCTATAGCGTGGAGCAAATAAAAAAAATACTTCTTTCACTCATGTTAAAAGACTTGTAATGTGCCTTTTTAATGTAATTCAATGCTTATCAATTAATTTACGAGATACTACAAATGAAATAACTATCTAAATACTCAATAATGCACAGTAATCGATATAATGAGTAATTAATAAATACATATCTATGTATATTATGTATGTAAGACACTGTGTGAAACACGTTGATGTCTCCTGACTCCTAATTATAGAAGTGGGGAATTAAGTTGTTAAATATATTTAATTTTTATCTGTAGTACAGTGTCTGATTGCATGGGCGATAGTTGTGAGTGCGATACACATTCGGAGAAATAAAATATATTTATTTCGTCGCTCTGTGATAACGTGGGTTGCGTTGAGTTCTACCTCAATAGTGTCAATGTGGTACAATGCGGAGAACGGAGTATCTTAACATTAAATCGCATATGTCTACTCTCCTATATGCAGGACCTATATATCCGCAGATCCTATATACAACTCAAAAAACTATGTGTCAAAAAACTATAACAGGTAAAACTCAAAAAAAAAAGTCCAATATTTTCATTTCACGTGAATATCAATTAATTATCTTCACGCTACGAATAGAGCTGCACATCGATTTCCACTCACTTGTATGAGCAATACGTATTATATTATAATTTTCCTTCAATATCTTGAAGTTGCTTTAGATGCAGTTGAGATGTATTGATATGCAAAAATGTTTGTGAATTCAATTTAGACTTTTGTATAACATTTTGAGGCTTTGAGTCAGGTAGGTATAACGTCTGACTGCAGTGTGTTGATTTTGACACACCATGTAGTTGATATTAAAAATCAAGTCAGTCAGAGGGGACCTACTGTTAAGACACTCCGTTTCCCACTTTCTGCCGAATTCTAGAGGCATTGCATGTTGAGTGGTAGAACTCAACGCCGCGCTTTGACTCGACACCAGAGCGAAGAAATGGAAATATAAATTTAAGTAAATATTTCATTGCCTCGAGGAGGGATTGAACCCATAACCAGTCGGTTTAACAGTCACACGGTGCCTCTGCGCCACGACTGGCCTGATTTCAATATTATATTATATGATTAATATTATATTATCTTTAAATATTCCATTTTCTTCGTTCTGATCGCGGAAAGGCGCGGCGTTTAGTTTAACCACCCAACACGCAATGCTTTCAGAATTCAACGGAACATGTAGAACACAGACTATCTTAACACTACACGTGGGATACAGCGTTAAGCTGATTTGTTGATCTGACTTAAAATTTAAACCTATATAGTGAGGGGATCGTGCAATATTCAATTAAACAAATTGAACAAAAATGAATTGGAATTCATAAAAACAACACTTAAATTTTTAAGTATTAATGAAAGTGCCACCACGGATTTAAAAATTTTGCTTTTACGCTAATGCATTCAGAAATATACTTTTATTAGATTTTATGATATTTAAGATGTTTAATTATGATTAAATTATTAAAATCTCGATTGCCATAAAAGTGCGTAAATTAACTAAATGTATGTATTTTGCTTATTGAAAGAAAAAGAGAGAAAAAAGTATTTTAAATATGCCTGATATTTCTGGTCTTTGAATAGCAGGGGGAAATCAGCCCCCAACAACCCTTATAAATTATTGCGCTTACAGTCAAACGACGTTCTACTGCGCCGCAACGGCCTCAAAAAAATATTTAAAATAACAAAAACTCAATAGTTTTCAATTTACTTGATTTTTTGATAATATTATTTTATTTGGTTGACATACTATTTTATATAGCCGCTAGGATTAATCGCATTATAAGAATAGATTATTTCTAACTTCAACGCTAGTAGAAGTGAACATAATATTCATTTCAGTCGTTAAAATATATGATTCGTTAAATATCCAACCATTAGCTTTTACAACGAGTCTTTATTTCTTCTGTAATAATTATATGAAACTTCATTTTATATGAGGCCGTCGTGGCGTAGTGTGACATTATCAGATCGTAAATGCGATCATTCTGGAATTAATGCTTATCATAGAAATAAAAGTATTAAAATTACTTTTACTTTTATTTTAATTAATATTATTTTTATAATTTCCATGCTTTGATAGACAAAGTGCTCGAAAAATTTGAAGATAGTGGGGAACGGAGAGTCTTAACATTAGGTTTCCTTTCCCTATCCAACTGCATGCATGAAGCTGAATATATACATATACCTAAATGTACTTATTTATACTGGCAGAATCGTTGTTAAATAACCAATACTTTAGAGTTTCATCCCATTTTTTTAAATGCTAGGAGAGAAAAGGCACAGTTTCTCAACGAACGAATTTTTTTTTAAATAAACTTTGCCACAATCTGGATGAATTAGTATTAAAGCTTCATTGAAAGCTGAAATTTGCCATTTAATTTATGGAAATGTAATAATCACGACTATCTTTAAAAAGTTTTTGAAACTATTCATCATCATTCTTAGTCTAAATTTGCATAAAAGCATTAATATCATTATGTAGTAATATTTTCTAAGATACTATTTTTAGTCTTGCCTAGGACAAGGATTTTGTTCTAACAATCAAAATAAAACTCTATTATTAGAGTACTAAGAACTGTTTCTGTTTGAAAAATGTTAAAAATACTCTTTCAGACCTCGTGTAATTTAGTTGAGGACAACTTGCATCTTATAAATGTTTTATACAAATTTATTTATAGCCGACGTTCCTTTAGTCCTGAAGGAAAGTAATAGCAGGTAGTAGAAATATGGCAAACATATGTAAATTTTATTTGTATATACATATATGCATGATCGTCGTGTGTTCGTGTCGAGATATAGTCAATTCTTAATATGTTTCTAAATATTTTTCCTAAAACAAAACTTATCTATATTTGTGATGAGTGTGATCAATTTTGATGTTTTTTTTATTCAAGTGAATACGTAGTTATTTAGGATTCCCAGTTTCCTTTTTTACACTTTTTATTATTTCAAACAAAAGTTAGGTTAAAAAGGTCACGTCATATATTAGGAATGTATGAAGTTAGTTAAGTAAGAAGAAGTAAGTTAGAGAACCAAAATTAGCATGTATGAAGAGGTGAGTGATATTGAATGAGATTAAAATTTTGTGTTAAGGCACTACGTTCTCCGCGTTCTACTCTAATTCGAGACACTGTTGACTGGTGGAACTTACCGCAATGCACTTTATCACAGAGCGAGGAAATGAATATAGTTTAATTCCCCGAATATGTATCGAACTCGCAACTATCGCCCATGCAGTAATAGACGCTGTAGAACTGATAAAAATTAAATATATTTAATAACTTTATTTTCCACTTCTATTAATAAGTAGCCTCGCTTGTAATTGTAGGCTCGATTTTCATTAAACTTCTAACACATTGAAGTGTCCTAAATTGTTAACATCGACTATGCCAGTATAAATAAGTAGATTTAGGTATATTTATCAATTCAGCCTTACGCATGCAGTTGGATAGGAAAAAGGGAACCTAACCGACCACTTTGTCTACCAAGGTATAAAAATAAAAGTAATTTAAATATAATTACTTTTATAATAAACATCAATTTCCGACACGCCACGACGGCCTCATATATAAAAAAATATTTGTAAAAACAAAAACCCCGACTGCATCGAACTTAAAAGAAAATAAATAAGCCCAATAGTTTATTAGGATTAACTGTCGGAACCTCTTTAAATTTTGCGGGGTTCCTAGTAAAGATTTTATTGATTGAAGAATTACTTATAGGTCCCGACTGTTAATCCTAATAAACTATTGGGCTTATTTATTTTCTTTTAAGTTCGATGCAGTCGGGGTTTTTGTTTTTACAAATATTTTTTTATTTTTAATTTTTTGTTAGAATTTATAATGGTAATGATAATCATGATATACCTTTTTGAAATCCTGAAATTGAGCTCTTGAATTTGATACCCATATTGTGGTATTCGAAACGAAAAAAAAAATTTTCACTAAGTCCAATGGCGTCCCACAGCCGCCATGATTGTTTTTATTTAACGTCACCTATCTAAGAACACTTGGACTACTAATACGAATCTAACGATACCTCAAATATGTAAATCTGTTCAGCTGTTCTGGAGATACGAGGTAATAAAGAATATTACATACATACAAGATACGCGCGAAAAACATAACCCTTCCTTAGCAGTCGGGAAAAATGAAGTTTTATATAATTATTACAGAAGAAATAAACACCGGTCGGTCGTGGCGCAGCGGCACGAGGTGTGACTGCAAAACCGACTGGTTGTGGGTTCGATCCCCACTCGAGGAGATGGAATATTTACTTAAATTTATATTTCCATTTCTTCGCTCTGGTGTCGAAGTTAAGCGCGGCGTTGAGTTCTGCCACTCAACACGCAATGCCTCCAGAATTCGGCAGAAAGTGGGGAACGGAGTGTCTTAACGCTGGGTTCCCTCTGCCTTCTCTGCTGTGTGCGGAATACAGCGTGAAGCTAAAAAAAAAAAAGAAATAAACACCAGTTGTAAAAGCTAATGGTTGGATTTTTAACGAATCATATATTTTTACGACTGAAATGAATATTATGTTCACTTCTATTAGAATTGACATTACTGCGTGTATATGGGGTGGAACTAGCGCAGTTCGAAATTCAAAATTTTAAGATTTGGATTTTTCATATTTTCTGTATATTTGTATATATAATAAACTCTTCTTTCTTTATTCTTATGCAAGAACATGATAAATTAATGTAATTAGTAATGCCATTATTAATTTTGCGCTATATGTTTTTTATGTTAGAATTTTGCTATTCAATATTAGAAATGTGGTAGCGATGTCTGAATTTTAAGTTTGTATAAAAAACAATAATTACAATTTGAATAAAAAAAAAACCCGACTTCAGTAGAAGTATCGGATAGAACCACCAGCCTTCAAATAAATTAAAAATTTGAGAAAAGTTGTTACTTTGGTTTGGTTGGGGACTACCTCTATCTATTGTGCAATAGCACTATATTAATGTTATTTATAAATAACATTTGAAAGTACGCTATATCAGCGACCTAAATATATTCGCTAGAAATTCAATTGTAAGATTATTTACCGCTATTGTTTTGTAGTGTATAAATAACCAAATTAAATATATAACAAACGAGTTGAATATTAAGTGAACCATTGGTGAACCCGACGTGATGTACCCCGACGGGGGTACTCTGCCAGCTACAGCCCGGTGTGATGTAGGGGAGAAGTGGCATGAAAGAGCCAGGTTTTGAAAGAGCCACCTGCAATATTATAGTAGTTTAGGAACGGACTCGTTAGAATATTTTATTTTTAAATGGCAACAATGATTTCCCATCACCCACAAAAATTTTACACATCTTCGGAACCAACGGACGCCGATATGTCGAGTTGAAGTTTTTGGCACTCAAAAGTAACTTTTTTACCTCATTTGAGTTGTTTTTTTAGTATTTCATTGTAAACAAATATAGGTACATGGATTGTGGATCGAGTTTATGTATATATTTGGCCTTGTAATTGGATTAAAACTGAATTTCAAAAGTTTTGATATCGTTGTGATTTTGAAGGTTATATTTTTTTAAAGAATAAGTTATGAAAGAGCCGGGTGGATGGGCCTTGAAAGAGATGATTGATTCTATCATATTGGCTGAAGTAAAAAAAAAAGGTAGATTGAAGCAAAACAAAGTCCAATACAAATAAAAATAGTGATGATTGCATGGATTTAAAAAAAATCTCGTAATTTAAGTATGTTGTTTTTGAGATGATATTATTAATTTATTATTTAGTTTAATTTTCGTGCTTTTTATTAATAAAAGAACTATCCGCCTCTTAAATATAAAAAAAGAATATAAATAAAATAATATAATATGATTGGTTTAAATAATATGAGATTATTAGAATTATTTACTTAAAATTACTAATATAATTAAAAAAAACATTACTTTTTAATAAGGATTATAAAATTGTTTTTATTTAATAGGGCATTGTTATTATTTAGCATAATTCACTATTACATCTCATAATATAAGACTGTCTTTTTCATAACTTTTAGTGGCTCTTTCAATACCGAAATGTTATGAAAGAGCCAAATGACACTTTTTTTTTAAATGAATATTTTATTGCTTTTTTATTGTATTTAAAGCTTATTTCGTATGAAATTATCTAGTTTAATAAATGAATAATAATTTGAGAGAAAAAAAACTTAATTTCTTTAATTAAAAGTATATTTTTTTGCTTCGTTTAGTAAACTGGCTCTTTCATGCCACCTCTCCCCTACCCTGACGGGGGTGACCCATGGACGTCATCGTGATAGCCCACAATCTCATATTTTTGTTTACATATAATACTTACAATGAATTATGCGCATTATAGTTAATGAAAAACAAAAGCAAGCAAAAGCAAATATCGGTAACCTAAGTATCATCGCCTTAGAGTGTAAACCTGCTAACTGTCTATAAAGCAAATTGTAAGGAGAAAATAAGCACGATTTAAAAAAATATATTAAAAAGTTTTTACAATTTTGAAAATTAATTTGTATTTTCTACTGGATATAGTATTTTTTTTACATTTCCAAATGGTGTAAAATGTACAAATAGGTAGGTACATAAATACAAAAATGTATTATCTTTACTGATGGATTCGAATCCCCACCTTTAGTATTTAAAATTTTTATAGTTAAACATAAAACCTTAAACCATACTAAAACTGTTCGGAATCAATATATAATATAATCAACTCTAGTATAAAAGACATCGACACGCTCTTTCACTTACCTATGATACATTTCACATAAATTACTTGAATAACGAGATTTACATTTATAATTTTACAAACGAAGCGATGATTGCGATTAAGCCTAGAGGCTATGTAAAATACTATTTCAAACAAATAAAATAATATTATTAAAAATTCAAGTAAATTGAAAATTATTTAGATTTTATTACTTTCAATTTTTTTTTAAGCCGTCGTTGCCCAGTGGAACGTCCTAAGACTGTTAGCACAATAGTTGATAAGGGTTGTCGGGGGATTTGTTTCCCCCCGTTATTTAAAGACGAGAAATATCAGGCATATTTAAATTATTTTTATTCTATTTTTGTTTCAATAAGCAAATTAGCTGTATTGAGCTAATTACGTTCTTTTATGGTAATCGAGGTTATAATAATATAATCATAACTAAGCGTCTTAAATATCATAAAGTCTAATAAAAATATATTTCTGATTGCATTAGTGTGAAAGCAAAATTTTATAATCCGTGGCACTTTCATTAATACTTAAAAAATTAAATGTTGTTGTTATAAATCGCAATTCATTTTCATTCAATTTGTTTCATTGAAAATTGCACGATCCCCTCACTATAGCACAGGCTTATTTTCTTAATCAGATAAAAAAATCAGCTTAACGCTGTATCCCACATGTAGCATGCAGGCAGTAGTAGTACAAGTAGTAGGCAGAGGGAACCTAATGTTAAGTAAGATACTCTGTTCCTCATTTTCCGCTGAATTCTCGAAGCATCGCGTGTGGGGTGGTAGAACGCCTTAAATAATTCATTCCCTCGAGTGGTAATCGAACTCTGCCTGTCGCATTAACAGTCACGCGTTTTCGCCCCTGCGACCTCGACTCCAGAGCGAAGAGATGAAAATATACATTTTTAATAAATATTTCATTTCCTCTAGTGGGGATCGAAATCACAACCAGTCGATTTTACAGTCACATTTTGTGACCCTGTTGTAAAACAAAAAAATATTTAATATCGAATCATCATGTCACATTCTTTTTTTTCGTTTATACTACAGTACATAGCGTGGCAGTCATATACACACGCGAACTACCTATTAATCTAATATCTAGACAGAATCTCTAGGTAAATTTATCTAAATGGAAAATAATAAATATTTTCTTTATATAAAATACACAAATATTTGTTGAGTTCGTCCCGGCTCAGTACAGGAGGTTAACGCAGCATGTGCCAGTTCAAATTTTAGTCGACAGAGTTTATGTTTTTTATAAATGTTTTCGCACAATCACTGTACAAAATCAGAATTATTTTTATGTATTTATTATATACAACATTTCGAAATGGATAGAGACATAGGGAAAATAAACTACTTTTAAAGTAAACTTGAATTACAAATTAACTCACAACGACCACGTGCATCGATAAACTTGCTTCTTTTTAATTAATCTAAAGTTACCCAATAATGCTACTTGTAGTTCCGTTCTCCACTTCTTGCCGGTTTGGATATGGTGGGTCGGGAGGCGGTCCCCAACGCTACGTCTCCCAACGCTTCGTCGCCATTTATCACATCAGCGTGGGCGCCTTGATACTCATCGTCTTAGCGGGGACCTACCAGCGTGCTCTCGTGTGATGTTCGTGGCAGATGGAATATTGAAGCCCTTGATAGGGCTGGCAAAGGACTCTCTGATTATATATCTCACCGCTAATAGCAAAATGTAGAGCTATACAAAAAAAAGCTAAATAACTTTTCTATCTACTAAATAAAAATAAAAGAATATTTTAATTATAAAATCAGCTTCACGCTGTATCCCGAGGGAACCTACTATTAAGACATTCCCTTCACCACTTTCCACCATTTTTTACGTGTCGGGAGTCGGATCTTAACGCCAGATTTTTGCTCTGTTGCCAGAGAGAAGAAATGAAAATATTAATAA
Organism: Heliconius erato x Heliconius himera; assembly: GCA_013421005.1. Lineage (NCBI taxonomy): Eukaryota > Metazoa > Arthropoda > Insecta > Lepidoptera > Nymphalidae > Heliconius > Heliconius erato x Heliconius himera. Next base: position 208,635 of record JAATLQ010034008.1, on the reverse strand, counting down.
ACAATAATTCATTCTCTAGAGTAGGGATGAAACCCACCACCGTAGCGTTACAACCACCCTTGTGCTCCTGCGCCACGACGGCAGCCGTCAAGAATATTCTAGATGAACTATAACAGAGGCCAGTCGTGGCGCAGCGGCACGAAGTGTGACTGTAAAACCGATTAGTTGTGGGTTCAATCCCCACTCGAGGAGATGAAATATTTACTTAAATTTATATTTCCATTTTTTTGCTCTGGTGTCGAGGCTAAGCGCGGCGTTGAGTTCTGCCACTCAACACGCAATTGCTCCAGAATTTGGCAGAAAGTGGAGAACGGAGTGTCTTAACACTAGGTTCCCTCTGCCTACCCTGCTGTGTGCGGGATACAGCGTGAAGCTAAACTATAACAGAATTAAATATTAAAATAACAACAACTTATGAGAAGTAGATGCTACCAGGCCTAGTTAGTTACTTTATTATTTATATTTCATTGTTCATCGCGAAGCATGAATGATATGATGAAGTACCAGAATTTATTACTACAAATGAATAATACATTGCTGAATTTTGCTTTGTAATAATAATATTCTTATTATATCTTGCATTGAGTGTGGAATGATAACCGTGACTACGCTAGTATGGATATTTACTAGTGGCCAGCCCCGTCTTGGCCCGAACGTTTTTTTATATGATTTCATCATAAATTTCTGGATATAAAAAAACATAGTTTTTTCATTTTCACGTTGTATTCTAAATACAGAAGAGTAGGCAGAGATCTGGTCTTAAGACACTTCGTTCTCCACTTTCCGTTAGAATTGGAGTGTGTGTTGAGTAGTGGAATTAAGAAAATAATTCATTTTTCATTTTTTGCAATCAGACGCTATTATTTTTAGTAGTAAGTATATATAAATAATATTTCAAATGTCGTTTTCGTCTAAAGAAGGGGGCTTAAACAGAAATCAAATACACATTAGTATTTTAAAATTGCTTATTTCTAATTAACGTCTTATTCACATTGGATACATTTTAATACTTTTACTATTAGAATATTTTTGCCATTTGTTTATTTTGCACTGTTGGCATAAATTTTCATATGGATGAGTCCAAACTAGCAGCCCGTTGTTCGGATCGTCTAAAAGATTTTAAATGGAGTATTTAAATTTTACCTCGATAAATTTCGGTAAAGAAAATCTGTTCTTCACTTATAACTCTAGGTGCTACAAGTAATCAACTTAATTAACTTAATGAAAGGTAAAAATCCTATATAGCATTTGTATAAAAAAATATGAATTTTTTTTGCTGTTTAATATTGAAAAAGTACTATTATTGCTTTCAAAGCGTTGCTATTAAAAACAAATGAAATCTTAACTTATATTACTGTAATACTATATATCCATACGAGTGGTGGTTACAGCTACTTCACGCACATAATAAGTCGTATTACCACACTTAGTGTATATATGTTGTATGAATTCATAACAGTTATTTATACGTATACAATTTTTTTCAGCTTCACCATTTATTCCGTTATATAGCAGCGTAGACAGAAGAAGATGAGACACTCCGCTCCCCACTTCTAACTGAATTCTGGAGATTACGTGTTTAGTGGAAACTTAGAACGTAGAAAAAGTGGAACTTAAAGCCACGCTTTATCACGACAGCAGAGCGAAGAAATGAAAATATTAAATATTTCATTTATAATTCTTTAAATATTGTAGAAGAGCTCATATGACTACATAAGAAGGACATTTTCATCTCAATTCTCGATGCATGTCAAGGTTTTTGAAGCCTATGAATAAATATGGACTACGCTAGGCCAAGTGGAATGTAAGTTATAATAAAAATTGTTTTTCATAACACTTAAGAGCGCAATCTATTTTTTGTTCTTATATACATAAGATAATAAATAAATGGATTCTAAATAAAATAGTAATTTACAAAAAAATTACAAGTCATATTCGTTATATACACATAAAATGATAATATGTACCTATTTTTATCAGCTTCACTATGTATCACGCATAAAGCACGATAAGAGATAAGGAAAGGGAACCTATTGGTAAGGCGTACGCTACTGATTTTCCGTAAAATTTCTTAAGACATTATGTGTTGAGTGGCGGAATACAACGCTACGCCACGCCCCGAACGAAAATATATACATTATTTTACTAAAAACATTTTTACCGTTTTCTTTTAATTTTTGGCATTTCTCACATTTTCAGGCAGGCAAAGATTACAGAGTATAATTATTACTTACTTTGATGCCTCAAATTATTCTAGACAAATAAACGCCGCGATAATTGAAGGCCCGAAGGACTTCATTAAAATTCTATACCGTATTGACAGTGAAAGGAAAAATGTATTTTCTAATACTTTAAGAGGCTTTGCATTGGACAGTTGATTGAAATTTAAGTATAAGCCAGCTTATTTAACATAGCGATATAAATAATGTAAATGCTAAAAATATTATATTCACTTTGGAATCGTTTTATTTTTATCATACATTTTTATTTGTGAATTTATTAAAAAAATGCTTTTAACGCTATTTTGTTCCGCAGTAGGGTAGGCGGAGATACCCAGTGTTAAGGCACTCCGTCCCCCACGCACCGCTCTATTTTTGAGAATATGTAAATAAATCTTACTAGCGACCCAAACTCGGCTTCGCCCACTTAAATTTTTTGTTATACTATAGCTAAACTTATACAAATTGTAACCTATGAGTTACTTTGATATATATCTACTGTAAAGTTTCATTTAGACTCGTTCAGTAATTTTATGTGGAAAATGATTAAACGTCCACAAATACAAACTTTCACATTAATAATATTAGTAAATAGATTTTATTGACTTTATTATAAGCATAATTGAATTATCAAGGATGTTTATATATATTTGCAAAAGGTATGGAAGAGAAATCTCATCACATTAATATATATTACTTTTCATGGTTTTATTGTCAAGTCTTATCCCGCAAAACAGGTTAGGCAGAGCTGACCTAGTGTAAAATCTTCCATTCTCCACTCTCCGTTCAGATTCGAGACATACATATTTGGCGGAGGAACTAAACAAGAGCGGGGAAATGCAAATAATTTAATCTTCATAGAAGTAATTGAACCTACAACCATGGAATACAAATAGATAATTAATTTTTCGACCTTGATTGATTTATATTAGTGAATAATATGTTATTAATATTTCTAAAACAAAAATGAAATTAAATCAGCTTCACGCTGTATCCTGCACACAGAAGGGTAGGCAGAGGAACCTAATGTCAAGACACTCCGTTCCCCACTTTCTGCGGAATTCTGGAGGCATTGCGTGATGAGTGGCAGAACACACTTCGTGCCGCTGCGCCACGACTGGCCTCTAAAATATTTCTAATTGTTAAGTATATTCAGAAAAGAAATAAAAAAATGTCATATATTTACAAAAATCACTAATATCAGAAATTACGCTGTCGTACATCTATCTATCATGAGTGAAAAGTGAGATATAGTGAGTCATGGTAACATTCAATAGGTGACCCATTTTAAGACAATATACACTGATTGAGGCTTTCCTGCATCGAGCTTTTGTTCACTTAATACCGAAAAATTATTTCGTGGTACAGTTGTATCAAAATCATATTTACCTGTCAAGGAAATAGTGCATGGCTTGCTTGATATCTTTTCTGTCTTCATGCCGTATTTTTGCATATAACAGTGTAAGTGCAGAGAGAACCGAGTGTCGAGACACTTCATTCTAAACTTATGCCAGCCAATCGAGACAGTGGCAGAACTCAACTCCACTTCTTGTTAAGCTAGGGAATGGCATGATGGAGTTCTTTCGTAGCTGCTATCAAATTTATATGATTTTAGTGATTTTGATCATTTTTAACCCCCGACGTAAAGGAGAGGTGTTATAAGTTTGATCTGGTTGATTGTCCGTGTGTCTGTCTATTTATGACATCGTAGCTCCTGAATAAATTTTTGAGTGCGGTTTTTTTATCAAAAGCCTTGTTCATCGCGGTGGTTCTTAGCTAAATTTCATAAAAATCGAATGAGCAGTTTTTTAAATTATTATTTTGTTTACTTGATCACAAATAAGAATATATTTATTCTAACAAGAGTCTAATACAGCGCAAAGCACTTGTAAGTATTAACTACTTTTTATACTCAATTTTATCATACAACAACAATTACTAAGAAATTGTATACAATAAAAAAGTAAAAGAAAAATAATATTAGTTTTATTTCTTTCAACAACTCTAAACAACTTTACAAAAAACATTGTTAACGATATTTATTCTTTTCATAATATTCTCGTGTAGAAAGTAAGTACAGAACTTTCAATACTTAGATAGTGATTGTTTAAGAAATTATTATGTGTAAATATTTCTTAATGCCATTGCGCTTGTGGGGCTTCGGTTAACTGTCTAGTGTCGGCTTTATAATGATATAATATCGGAAAATTTACTGTTGTTTACTTTATGTAAATTATTTTTCAATATTTATGTACGTGTTCTTATAGATATCATTATTACAATCATATCTGGTGTCGTGACACTCGATTCTGGATAAATGTAAATGTTGGGTCTCTTAGTCTTGGTGGTAGTGCGCTTCATACTTTTCTACTTTAATTAAGTAATATTTATAATATAATAAAACAGAAAAATATAATAATTTTGAAACTGCTAAACGGTTATGAGTTAAACTTTTTTGTTGCATTAAAGGAATATAAGAAAAAGAATAGATTACATCTACGACGTTCAGTTACTCTGTATTAAAACTCTATACATATATATATATATATATATATATATATATATATATATATATATATATATATATATATATATATATATATATATATATATATATATATTTACTAATACTAAGCGATATTTATCAATTCAATGATAATTATATTAGATTATGATCTAACATCCACAATGTTTATTAGAAACGAACTAAAATATCATTTTGTCTAAATAATTAGAACATCATATCGTAATAGAATGTTTTTATTAATTTGGTTCTCTGGTTTCTCTGGTTTCTTTGGCCATCTATTTTTACATGAAGCTTGCTTATTTTTCTCTCACTCTTCTCGGCAATCTGAAGGCATTGCGTGTCGAGTAATGGAACTCAACGCCGCGCTTTGCCTCGTCACCAGAGCGAAGAAACGAAAATATTAAATATTTCATTCCCCCTAGTGGGAATCGAATCCACATCCGTCTCTTTTACAGTCGCACACTTGTGCTCCTGCGCCACGTTTGCCATCATTTGTTGAAAAATAAATTCCATTGTGCAACCATGTGTCTGTAACGCGACAGTTGTGGGTTCGATCTCCACTCGGAGGATTATTATTTATTAATATGCTACTCAACACGCAATGCCTCGAGAACATAGGCGGAAAGAGAGGAACGGCGGCGCGAATAATAACCTCGATTAAAGAAAAAAGTGTATTTAAAATTTATTAGTAGATACAATTTGTAGAAAAATTAAAATTTATATGTACAATTTTGTAGCAAAAATTAAACTATAAAACCACAAGGAAAGGTATAATACCTATAAGGCAAAACTTAACTCGGTTGTATCAAATTTGGGAATACCATAAGTTCCTTCCATGCAACTAAAAAGTTTAATTCATAATTGTTTAGCAGTTTTTCTGTTTTATTATATTACAAATATTACTTTATTAAAGTAGAAAAGCATGAAGAGCACTACCACCAAGACTAGAGGACCCAACTTTTAAATATATATGACCTTAGTAACATGCCACTACTCTCCACCTATAGAGATTAAAACATAATATGTATAAAATAATGAAATATTATGAAAACAAAATAATTTCATAATCTCTCATAATCATAATACCACAAAATAAACAATTCTAGGCCTTAATACAGAGAGAATAAGATCATTTTGTAATATCTTGGCAAGCGTGCGCATCGCTCGGTCGGTAGTACCGCGTAGACTCCGCTACGGACACCACGTGCTGTCGTCGAAAGTGAATAGCTTTCGTGTTGTGTTAGTGTGTTTTATGTAATTGGTATTGTACTGTAAGTGTTTATATATTATTATTTATTTAAAATAATAGTAGTCGTTTTATTTTTAGTTTTATTAATATTTAATAAAATATTTTTTTTATTTTATTTTTTTTTATTGAAAAAAAGGTGTTTTAGGCCTTTTTTGAGTTTGTGAGTAATGTAAGTTTTTTTTTCGTACTATTGATTATTATTTCGGTTTTAAATATGTCATATATTAGATTTTTGTTTATATTTAATATGCTTTTTTTAATATATAATTATTTATTATAGATTTTTTTTGTATTCAAATTAATAAGTAATACACTTGTTTTATTACTTCTTTTGTATATATTTTATTTTATTAACAAAATATTTTTAAGCTTATTTATGAATTAATAAAATGAAATAAATTTAATATTAATTAAATTATATTAATTTATTTAAATATTATTCAATTTTACGAAGTATACGTAAAAATATTAACAGCAAGTTAAAACATAAATGTAAATTTTCAATATAAATTTATATGAAAACGGAATGTAAGCTTTGCATTTTAAATTCGGTGAGCCCAAGGGACGCGTTAAATATTTGTAGATAGGTATTATATATCTCTTTTATTAGGGTATTGTTATAATTGCGAGTTGAAATATGTTTTATAGTAGTAATTTGGGTTTTTTTTGGTAAAAGAGAATGAAAGTATAGTATAAATATTTATGTATCTATATATATTTATTAAATATTAAAGGATTTATATTTATCGCATATAAATTATATATCATAGAAATAGAAATAGAATTAGAGAATATAATTAAATATAATAGGTACGTACATAACATAAAAGACGGATAATTTTGACGCTAGGTTCGTTGAAAGGTAGAAATGTTTTTCATGATATATGCAAGATAGAGCGTGAAGCTGAATTTTTTTTTTTCAGAAGTTTAACTAACTACCACACTATGACTAAGAAATAACTAGACAGATTTATATCACAACGTTTATTTAACAAACTTTTTTCCCGACTGCTAAGGAAGGGTTATGTTTTTCGCGCGTATCTTGTATGTATGTAATATTCTTTATTACCTCGTATCTCCAGAACCGCTGAACGGATTTACATATTTGAGGTATCGTTAGATTCATATTAGCCGCCCAAGTGTTCTTAGATAGGTGACGTAAATAAAAAATAATCATGGCGGCTGTGGTACGCCATGGGACTTAGTGAAAAGAAAAAAAATCGTTTCGAATACTACAATATGGGTATCAAATTCAAGAGCTTAATTTCAGGATTTCAAAAAGGTATATCATAATTATCATTACTATAATAAATTCTAACAAAAAAATGAGAAATAAAAAAATATTTGTAAAAACAAAACCCCGACTGCATCAAACTAAAAAGAAAATAAACAACCCTAATAGATTATTAGGATTAACAGGCGGGACCTATAGGTTCGGCAAACTTAAAGCATAAAGTAATTCTTCAATCAATAAAATCTTTACCAGGAACCCCGCACAATTTAAAGAGGTCCCGAATGTTAATCCTAATAATCTATTAGGGTTGTTTTTTTTCTTTTTTAGTTTGATGCAGTCGGGGTTTTTGTTTTTTTATTTTATATCACAACGACGTATAAAAAAATATATTTACAAAATGAATAACAATAACAATAATGTTTCTTTAAGCACAATATTCTTTGATTTCACATTTTTTTTATGAAAATTACTCATACAAACTAGAAAAGTATTGTATAATAGAAAGATAAAAGGCCAACCATTCTTAAACACTATCTCTGGAGTAGCGACTTAATATAAGAAAAAGCTAGTTCTTAGTAAAAATTTAAGCATATTACACTTAATTAAAAGGTTTATTAATATTGAGACCAAACGTGGCACATTCGCACAAACTGTGACTGTAAATTCGATTGGTTGTGGTGTCGATCGCCACTCAAGAAAATGAAATATTTATTTAAATTTATGTTTTCGTTTCTTAGCTTTGTGTCGAGGCTAAACGTCCCTACTAGAAAATGGGGAAAGGGGTGTTTTAATACTAGGTTCCCTCTGCCTGCCCTGTTATATGCGGGATACAGCGTGAAAGTGATTCAATTAATTTTTATGAGAGATTTTTATATATACAAATGTGAATATATAGTATTATATAACTTAAATAAATAATTTGCTCCGTGACTACGATAATAATAAGCAATAAATTACGTATTACATATCTATTATCAGGGGATTTAACGGGAGTGTAGTATTATTATTATATTCACAACTAGTGGTACGCTCAATCTTTGCATTAGTATGTCTTTCTATTACAACAATTATATGAGGTCATCGTGGCACAGTGGGAAGGCGTTTGACTATAGATACGAAGATAAGAGTTTCGTTTATTATAATTTTACTCTCGTTTACGTGAATAATTTCACACTGTATTCCGCATATATTGCAGGATAGGTAGGGGGTAGGGAACCTAGTGCCAAGACAATCCGGTCCACACTTTACAACTCATTCGTGACGTTGCGTGCTGAGTAGTGGAACTCAACGCCGCGCTTCGTCTTCTTGTAAGAGCAAAGAAATATGTGTGACGCGCGTCAAAATCTCTCCTCTCTGTGTCTACGCTGCTATATGCGGGATACAGAGTACAGAGAAAATAAGAACCAGCGATCATTTTTCACATTACATTCAAAATTTTGTTAATATAATAGAACTAACGTTATTATAAATTCCAAGTAGGCTCTTAATTTCACAAGGGAATAAATATAATTGAAAATATGAATGTTTTATTAGAGCACTCAAATAGTTATAGATACTGTTTTTATAGTTATTACTTAAGTACTTGCGTTAGGTTTAAGACTTGGCATAGTAAAATTTTATGTCATGAATAAGTTAAGTGAAAAACAGAACAAGTTTTGAAGAGCTAAATTCAGCTTACGCCTTTTCACGCACATAGCAATGAAACTTAGAGTTAAAATACTCCGTTACATACCTTCCGCCCAATCTTTGTGACGGGTGGTGGATCACAACGCCGCAGTTTGTCTTGTTAGAGCAAGAAAAAGAAATAATTCCACCGAGGACCTTGAACCCCTAACTATAGCGTTTACAATCAAACATTATCGAACTTCGCGATGTAGGGTACACATCGCAGGGTAGGTAGAGGAGTGCTGGAAACTTAGTGTTAAGACACTCTGTTCTCCTTAAGACACTTCCGTTCCTCATGTTGAGTGGTGAAAGTTAAAATCAAAAATTATAAATAAAAAATTATAAGATAATTAAATGAAATTAGAAATATAATGATAATTTAAAAAAATATATTTGTTTTATTTAAGGAAAATATGTGTAGATATTTAATAATCTTTTAGCTCTCAGCTAAAAGATTATTAAATTAAGTTATTGGTTCATTGTTCTGGTTTAATAAAGTATGGTTTTTAGTTCCACCAATGAGTATCTCTTGTTACTTTTTTAGCTTCAAGATTTGTCCTTAGCGTAGTACTTAGAGAGAACAGAATGCTAAGCGCTACTCTCTCTGCATATTTCTTTTACCTCGTCCACTGTCATCAACCTCCTCGTACGTGATCTTCCGCTAGTATCATCAATACTATGTTTTCGATGGTCAACTACGGTCTTTTTCCTCTCTTACCACTCACTTTTTCTTCATAAATTTTTTTTGCCATTCTTTCGTTATACATTCTGTCGGTGTATCCAAACGGCATAAGCACATTCTTTCTAATTTTTCATCATTACTCTTGTTACTTTTTTGCGTACATAATTTAAATAATAATAGTCTTTATATGGCACGTCGCATGTAAGCATCTCATTGTGGATTCGATTCCTACTTAAGATACTAAACTATTTATGTTCTATCTTTGTTCTACCTTGAACAGCACTCATGATCTGATCATATTATATGTGTTATATACATAATTAATTTTCATAAATATTGTATATATATGTATGTATGTAAGTATGTATGTATGTATGTATATGTGTATGTATGTATATATGTATGTATGTATGTGCTCGTATGTATGTATATATGTATTAATATGTTTATGTTTATATGTAAGTTAACTCTTATTATATATATTTAGTTTGTGATAAATACTTCTTAATACTTTTTGCACCTACATAAGTGTCCTAATAATAGTTTACTATATTTTAATGGTTGCTTGTAAGAAATCACTTGCAGTGATAAGGCCGCCATTGTACATATTCTGATAAATTATATATGGATAAGTAAAATGAAAACTTGTAAAGTCTTATGTGCAATAAAGTATTCTTTATTATTATTATTTTCCTCTATGGTAACAATAAAAAGAGCGGCATTAAGTTTCACCACTCAAGTGAATGTCTTAAAAAAAGTATAATTTTTATCACTATGTCCTCTAATGTTTACTTTATCTGTTTTATCACACTAATGTCTACTTAGATTAAAAAAAATTTTTAAATAAATAACTTTCATAAAAATTTGACATATTCCAACTGTGCCACTATCCAAATAAAATTATAATCAAAATTATAATTTATATTTTTAATGTAAGCTGTCCTTCTTTATTAATATATAATATTTTACAGAAAATAAGTTCGAAACGCTGTAAAAAATATTCGACGTTTTCATTTCAAGGCCATACCAAGGTAGCGTTGAGTAATTGTTCCAAATTTTATACAAAACTCATTATTAACGACATTATCACAAAATCAACTGGACTTGCTACACTATATACATGCTTAATTATAGCACGAACGGCTTCTAAGCATTTGCACTTAAGGTCAGTGTTTGTTTCATAACAGGTAGCGGGAGTGGAAGCGATAGCGTTAATAAAAACTTACCATGTTATTTTTTTAAATAATCAATAAATGATTTAAAAAATATTATTATACTAAATATAACTTTTCATTAAAACTGATATTGTTAGAAGCAACACCAAAGATAAAAGTAATTTTACGTTTGTGGGTTTAGAGTTATAAACTAAAACAATATCTTCAACAAACGGCGTTACAGGCTTTTTATAATTTTCTTTTTTTGTCCTTGGCTAGCTACATGACAAAACAGGGCCAAAAACTACAGCTCCTTTTACAAAAACCTTTTAGTTTCATTCGCCATTATAGCTAGAAATAAGTAGAATATTAATAATACTTTTTCTTAACTTTCTGAAAAGAAAATAAATAATACAAATATTTAACACAATGTATAATGAAAGGAATATTTAATAAAAAAATAATTAATCTACCGCTTATTCTATTAACGTGAGCTCAACAGAAAAGCGCGCGTGACCTAGTCGCATGTCCACCACATTGTGTATTCAAATAGTACCATTATTTCACTTTTAATTACGGACCATTGTTAGTTCAAAGAATCGTGAAAGAAATTAGAAATACCTATAGCTACTATTGTTACGCTCGTTACCTCTGCGGTATATTATAGTACTGGTATTAAGCATTATTATAAAAGATTTGGTGTTTTAAGGCGAGGCATAATTCATAAATTCAATAAAAATTCTCGTTTGAATAACAAAATAATTTGTATATTAATTTTCTTTGTATTATTCTGCTTTTTCCCCGCATACAGCAAGGACGTACAAGAAAATCTAACTAACACACTGTGTTGCCCACTTTCCGGTCAATTTTCGAGTGGATATGTTAAGTAGTGCAACTCAACGCTGCGCTTTTTCTATGAGCTAAAAAAAAGAAATAATTTAGATATAATCATTACCGCGAGTGGGGTTCGAGTCCGCAACCGTCGTGTTTACGTAGTCAGACGCCGCGCAACTACACCATAGGGACCACCTTTATATTTATTTTTATCTTCTCCGTATGATGCAACGTAATTAGAGCAAACCTAGTTATGCAACAATTATTTCCTAAAGATTTACAGTTTTTAAAATTTTTATTTTTATAATTTTAAAATTTTACTTAATTTCATATAAAAAAGATAATCTTTTATACATCTTTGAGGGCTAAAGTCAGTTATATATATAGAGCAAATGGTAAATATTTGTACGATTTCTGTATAGTCCAAGTACCTTAAAGTTGAAGAATATAATGCAATTCATGTTTTCTAGTATTGAGTGACAGTCAAACGTCGCACAGACAAAATTGGACTTAAGAAGTTAAAATTTGGCATGTAGGTAGCTCGTTTACGGAGTGTAGAGTCACTATGATGGGACTTCTCTATTTTTTTACAGGTATTGAAAAATTAAGATTTCTTATTGTAAAATAAAATATCTATTTAATCTTTAAAATTAAAATTAAAATACGATGCAAACGGCAAAAGATGACTTAACACGAAGTTTTTTTACACTTAATTTATATAGAATGAATGAAGTAAACAAAATTAAGCACACACATTTTTTTTATTGTATTCCCCATACGACGCACTGCGGTAATAAGAATGGAATGACATCACGGCGATTGTGTTTTAGTACACACATAAAAGGTTATCAGTGTTTTTTTCTGTTTCGTGTTCGCTATTGAAATGCTATTAAAGAGCTTGTAAAATTCTTCTTCAATTGTTTATAGTTTAGATTTAATTAATGATTCTAAAGGTGTATTTATAATAATCAGCTTCACGCTGTATCCCGCACACGGCAGGGTAGGCAGAGGGAACCTAGTGTTGAGACACTCTGTTCCCCACTTTCTGCCGAATTCTGGAGGCATTGCGTGTTGAGTGGCAGAACTTTTACGCCGCCCTTAGCCTCGACACCAGAGCGAAGAAATGGAGATATAAATTTAAGTAAATATTTCATCTCCTCGAGTGGGAATCGAACCCACAACCAGTCGGTTTTACAGTCTGGCAGTCACGACTGGCCTCAATTTATAATCATATTTATTATTTGCTTTAAAATTAATTTGCCTTACAAGATGCTAATAGTTTTATTATTATATTAAAAGAAGGAAAAATACAGTTAATTACATGAATTCACAAATAGATATATGTGCAATGGCCGCCTTTTGCCTTCTGCCTAAAATTTATTTCTCACACGCAAACAAAATGAATAAAGGATTTGTTTTGTGACTTCCGACTGAAAGTGTTTATAAGAAACAATGCAGAATGATGCTAAAGGATAGATAAATAAATAAATTTATATATAGTAATTACTTCTACATCCTACATTTACAACAATAACCAAGCCAAAGGTTTTATGGTCTACGTTTATTTTGCGCGTTTAGAGAGGTAAATAGGTGAAACTCTTCCAGTTTCCGTTCAAATTTGAGTTATTGCGAATTGAAAAGCGGAACTCAGTAGCGCAGCGTAGCGCAGTATAGCTGTAGTTCGTCTTAGCAGAGCAGGAAAATGCTAATAATTAATTACTTAATCGTATCCATAACTATCGCTTTTACATTTAGGCGCTGCCACTACGCCACCACAGTCTCAATACTTTAATTAATACAAAACTAAAATTATTCTCGGTTACGTACAAGCAGTTGTATTTATAATACGTCGAATAAAAGTTTTGAATATAACAGAATTTAAGCCTTCGCCTCTAGAGTGACATGCACGAGCGCTCTACTCTACTAATTTATTCATTCCAATTCAACCACAGCAAAATTGGTCACTCTACAAATTATTTATTGTTAACGGCATTTTATAAGAGAAGTCAAAATAATGAACTTTTTAAATAATCAATTATATTATAATTATTATATTTATATTCTTTACATTAAAATTACAAAAAAGCACGCTTTGTTTTGTCAGCAGAGCGAAGAAATGAACAGAATTCATTCCCCAGAGTAGGAATCGAATCCACAACTTTTACAGTTAGACAACTACAATGGCTTTTTTTTATTATGAAAACATTAATATTAATAATAATACTTATTAAAGTAAATATCTTTAAGTAACAATTTGTAGCGTATTGTGTTACTAGAAACTTGAATTACATACTAGAACATTAAGCGTTTGTCAGTGATACACTGCTTCCAAATTCTCTGAAATCTAGTAGGCTCTTTGTTTACTAATTCATGAAGCCAGCATGGAAATTAGACATTGACCAATGTGTGCGAATATTTAAATACATAGTTGAAGTAATAATTCCCTAGGGATTTCTTATTTCAAGTATTTTTTATTTAACCTTAGAAAGATATACGTATATTTTTCAGTACGTAAAAGATAAACATGCGCGTCAGAGGCGCACAATTTATAAAACCAAATTATTTGCTAATAAAAAAATATTTTTTTTTTATAATTTAGCCTAACTTTTACATTATTAAAAAAAATTATTGAAATATATTTGCTGTACAATATTAAGAAAAGATAATAAAAAAATGATTTACTTACAGTACTTACTAACCATATTTCGGTCTTATTTATTCTAATTGTTCATACTTTTATCATTTTACTTTGTCAACGATATAATGAATCGCACTTTATAAAAAAAAATGTCACAAACATCTTTTGTGTGTACCACTCAAAGTTTTGTTTTGTTGCATTTGGTACACATAATTTTCGATATATTTTTTTGTTCTAAGTAAGCTATAGTAAGGCTTTTAGGCCTTAGCCGGAGATTCATCAATAGTGTTTTAATAAACTTATTTATTGGTTTTCAGTGGGATTTTATAAATATCATTCCTTAAGGTCTGTATAAAATAAATTGCATTCCTATCTCCCATACAGTTTCACATTTTCATAATTAATTACCCGAATACGGATTATGACTTTGACCATTATGTATGTACGTTCATTTGTTCCCTCATAACTCCTAAACCACTTACGATAATTTGACCAATTGATATAGGTTATAAGCTATGTGACGTTACATTAAATTAAATAAGTCTACGTGACATAAAGTCATTACATAAAAAATATTGTTTAATGGTATCATATGGGATATCAAACGAAAGGGCTTGAGATTAGCTAATATATTTAATAATAATAAAAATAAAAATATATATACAAAAAAGATATATGGAAAGAAAATAATAATGATAAAAAAAATTATAAATAACATGTCCAAGATAACAAGCCGGTGCTACTTATAAAACAGCAGTGGTCTCTCCTGCACTTTCTGACTGACGCCTAGATTTTAAAAAAATCGGCATAAAGGCGATCGAGGCATCGCGTCGTTCAAAAAGTGTTGTGTAACTAAATAAATTAACCCTAGAAAGGTAACGTAAACGCTGTTAAAACAGATGTTTTGCCGGCTAAATCTATATTTAGGTTCCTTTTATTTAAAATAAAAACTCTTTTAGAGATATTTTAAATGAAAAAAAAAATATTATAGAAAATTGTCGAAAAAATGTCAAGAAATTTATAGAAAAAAAGTCTCCTATCGCGTATAACGTAGTAAATATAATTAGTATTTTTTATATTTTTTCAGTCACATAAAGATAAAAAGCCTGGTCGAATAGTCGCCATAACTAAAGAGACGCAATTGAATGAAAACAAATATAATTATAGTTATATGATGTGTGGGAAAAAATCACGCAGCAAAACAATTGGTGACGTGAAAGGTTGATTATGTTTTATTGCCTACAACTTTGATTGTGTGAAAAATATAAAGGAAAATCGTTTTAATTGTTATAATTCTGGAGGCATTGCGTGTTGAGTGGCAGAACTCAACGACGCGCTTAGCCTCGACACCAGAGCGAAGAAATGGAAATAGAAATTCAAGTAAATATTTCGTCTCCTCGAGTGGGGATCGAACTCACAACCAGTCGGTTTTACAGTCACACTTCGTGACTGGCCTCATACTGTAAATAAATATAACTTAATATAGTACATTTCGAAATATTTTTAATGCTGCCGTGCACTTCCAAAGGAATATACATACAAAATTTCGGCTGTGTGTTATCTGTCAGTCACTCGCGTAGTAGTGGAAGAGTTTTATAAACTTAAAATCGATAAAATATCAGTCTGCGGATTTGGGGCATTTATAAAGTAATTGTATGGATGTAGGCGATGGCCAGGAGATGGAAAAAATGCTGTTTTTATAATATATTTAGTTATTGTGGTTAGAAAAAAAATTAAAATATTTCCACTTTGTTAAGCTAGAAATGTTTAAATTTAAAGGAGCACTAAGGTTACAGTGATAGCTCACATAAAAGAAATATGTATATATTAAAAATTCACATGAATTCACTACTTACTAAATTTAATAAAACAAGTTAACATATTTATAATCACATAGAAATGTTTACTTAGGCAAAGGGAATCTAGTGTTACGATGCTCCATTCCCCACTTTCCGCAATTTTTTTTTTGAGTATTTTCTGAGTGACAGAACTTAATGTCAGGCGTTTGCCTTAGTGCCAGAGCAAAGAAGTGAAAAATATATATAAGTAATAATGCATTTTTTCAACCGTCATTTCAACCTACAACCGTAGCGTTTCAGTTACACCCTTGTACCGCTGCGCCACAACGAACTCATATAATATAAATATTATTTTTCATATCTACAGTGGGCAGTAAAAGTTTCTAATAATTTAGTGGTTTTACCGTAAAACAAGGGCAAACAAGTACACCAGTATCGGAACTACTAGCGCAGGAAATATACATAGTTAGTGAACTTCCATTAGCGACATTCATTCTGTTACTCTACTAAATATTTTCTCTTATTTTAAATGATTTTATACAACTTTTTTTTTTGTTGTTGTTTCTGCATGAGTTGGTAAACTGTAAAAGCGATTTAGACATTAATTTGTTAAATATTAAGTATTCTTAAATAAAATCGTAGTATTCTTAAAAAAATATGCGGGATACAGCGTGAAGCTAATTAAATTAAATTAAAATTATTGTTAAATAAAATCAGCTTCACGCTGTATCCCGCACACTGCAGGGTAGGCAGAGGGAAAGGTGTTAAGACACTCTGTTCTCCACTTTCCGCCGAGTTCTTGATTCACTGCGTGTTGAGTGGCGGAACTCAACGCCGCGCTTTGCCTCGACGCCAGATCGAAGAAGAATATAAATTTTAATAAATATTTCATCTCCTCGAGTGTGAGTTGAAGCCACAACCAGTCAAACTTTGCGCCCCTGCGCCATGACTGGCCTCAAATTCGTATGAATACAATAACATACATATACATACCAACTTATAATATATTTTTGTTGGGATTAAAATATATTAACTTATATTATAATGAAAGAAAGGAAAAGAAGTAAAAACAATTATTACTAAGCAATTGTTTGTTTATTGTTTCTTTAAGTGTTAGAAGAAAAATATTAAAACAGTGGAAAATTCTATTATGGAGAAAATTAAACATGAAATAATCAAATTGAAATTAAAAAATATGTTTTTACAAAATGTATTACAGTCAGTATTATTCTTAGTATAGAGATTTATTTTCTTAGTTGAATTATAATTCCGTGGAAAACGTATTCTCTTACCTCAGTGTGGAATAACATAACAAAAAAAATAAAAAAATAATATAAGTATTTTAAGTTTATCCTAGTGTATGTCATATATACAATATGTAAATCACTGTCAACGAAATAGCCCATATAGCCCATAAAAAATTGTTTTCAATAGAGACACAGAAATAGCCTGGCGGCTAATCGTAACAGTCACACCGGAAACGCAAATCCAGCGTAGCATAACAACTCTGTACTGTACTCGTGACATGTATGTAAATGTTCTTCCGAATAAAATCTGATACTAAATTTAGATATTTTTCGATAGACAATATATGTTACTTAAATTAGGTAGTCTCTATTGGGTGTATTTAACATATTATAAAAACGTCCAATATCATAATTTATGTGGCCACTGTGGCATAGTGGTCTAACTGTATACAAAATGATTTTGGGGTCCATCCTTACTCCCTAATGTTCTCGCTCTAGTAAAATAAATTGCGGTTAGGTTCCATTACTCACGCAGAGAATATAATTGTGAAACTACAAAAAAATACTACTTATAATCTCCATAAAATATTATATGCCTAACCTACGACTTCTAATTTAGTCATTATTACCACGAATACTATAAAATAGTAAATCGTACAATTTTATTAAATGACAATGCTATATTTTTAAGTTAAAAATAAATAGAAGGATCTCCCGTAAATATAACAAAAGCATTCACTTGTATAACATTTGCTTTATTATTCCATAGTATTTTTTGAAATAGATTTATGATAACCTCCATTTCGCGGGTGGCTGATTTCTTTTCGATTTGCTCCGGAAGTTTGTACAGGAGGGCTGGAACTGTGATTCGGTGAAAGGACCCAAACTGATAAGGCCTCGCGATATTATTTCGAGTTACACGTTATATTTACCAAGGACATAGTGAATTTTGGGCGGAAACCTTTTGTTTTGTACTCAAATATAAAGGGAAGTGGTATTTACTTATATTTAAATGGTTTTTATTGTTTTTCTTTTCTCTTTTATTTTCAGCTTCACGCTTATTCCCGCATGTGGTAGGGTAAGGCACAGCATGAACCTTATTATTTTATAGTATGGTTATGGGCTTATTGTTTAATACTTAGTCAAAACTTATAAATAATGATAACTGATAACTTAAAAAACTTGTAAATATAACATTTGAACGTAGCGTGGTTGGAACCCGCGCTTCCGGGTTTTCAAACTGTTGAACAAGAGACGTGGATTCAAATACTGATGCCTTATGCCAAAACAGATTTGAACCCCTATTCATTGTATACAGTCGGATATGTCGAATTTGTGTTGAAAAAATGTTATAGACTTTTTCGAGCAAAGACAGGGTAAGCAACGTAAGCACATGACAAGACGACCTCAAATATTATTAAACACGATTTATCACAAGAATTTAAACTGTAACACAAAATATACAACGGTAATTAAAAGTTATAGCTCCCTAATAACCGTGATTTGCTTGCCGCCGAGACTTTCAAAACGATGTTAGAAACATGACAATGCTATTTTAACCGTCGTTAGTATATTAAATCGACAAATAATAACGTTAACGTCATAGTAAAATAAAAATAAGTTTTAAATATTAGTTTCAAAACTGCTTACTTATTTTGTTAAAAAATATGTAAGCATTTTATCGATTAGTTTTATAGAGTTGTAAGACATCTTTAGTAAGCAGGAAGCTAGTGTGTCAAGCGTGAAGGGAAAAAGTGAAATCTTTTTTGCTTACGCTTTCGCGCTGCTATAAGCGGAATAAACCGTGAAATTCAATAATTATTACTTACAGAAACGTGACGTTTATCGGTTCGATTCCCACTCGAGCTATGTGTTTCAATGGGAACGAATGTCTTAAGACTAGGTTCATAGGTTCCCTCTATCTACCCTGCTATGTGTAGGATACAGCGTAAACCTAAAAAACAAAAATAGATCGAGAACTATAAAAAATACATACAATACACATGTATCCCTTCATCTCACTGACAATAGCTATCAGCATAGAGTCGTCAAGGAAACTTTCCTGTCCCGAAGATCGATGACATCGTAAAAACTATTTGGACGGTACACTTGATTAGGACAAAATCCTCCTTCGCAACCGCGTCCAATCGAGCGTAATAAATGACTGTTTCTATTTCTGTACTTCAAGGAAAGCAGTGTATAATTTAGGTATTGTCATCAAACAGGTTAGAAATTACATGGTTGTTACATAGAAATTAGTAGTTATATACATATGTGCAGTGCGCAGTAGAACATAGTTTGTGGGTTCGATTTACCTTCGGAGGAGTGTATTGTTTTAATTTTTCTGGTTTCGCAGGGTAAAATACGGCGTTGAGTTGTTATTGGTAGTTTAATGCCTCAATCAAAGCGGAGAGTAGAGAACATCAGGTTTCTCTGCCTATCCAGTTATGGCTACTAAAGCTTGAAGCGCCTTTATGTGCATACTGGAGTACTATATTTGAATGGTAAATCTGAATCTTTGAAAGTCGATATAAAGAACCTTTCTTGTAGAAACATGGATGATAGTGATATATGTTATCTATTGTTTTATAGACAGAATACTAATAAATATTTGTAATTCATCAGTAAATTTAATAAAAATCCAAACACAGTGTCTACATACATATAATTTTTGAAGTCACTGGACTGGACTATATTTATAATTCTTGTATAATATTTTCAATAGCTTATAAAAATAAAGTTTTCAAAGAAAAAAATCTATAAATATCATAACATTTCTGTTCAAAAGAACCCTTGTTCCGAAACATTAATACAGACTTTGTAAAACCCCAAAATATGACAAGGTATTAAATCACTGCGGTAAACTTAAGCGACATCCATACAAAGTTCACGTAGCCTCACAAGTCTACAATGTAATTTTAGTTACCTGTCAAACTTACTTCGGTACAGTGACAGTTTGACAGTTCCACTCTGAGGAATAGTCTTGGTTGGAATAAAAAGATGTAGGTAGGTGCTTGCTTTGTGGTGTTAATATGTGACAAATGATAGGTAACGCTCGTTCATTTTAGTTGATTGTGATGGACAAAAAATATGCATTTGATTTGGAGTTAATTCGGTTCATGGCTTCTCGCTGCGCAATAAGCTACCTACATGTATAAAGATATAAGACACTCCGTTCCTCACTTTTCGGTTGTGAGTTTCATGAAGTATTGAAGTATTATTAATGTGTGCTACGAATTATTACGTATGTGTGCATAAAGTTGATTTGATTTGATTTCGTCTCGATGGGGGAAATCTATGTCGAGTTAATCCCCCGAACCCCTAGTGGAAATCGAACCTGCAATCAGGCAAAGAGCACTTGTGCCACCACTCATCAATATTATTGTGGGTTCAAGTCAACCATAAATGTTATTTAAAGGCTGAAGTGGACGAATGCCGGAACCATCGCTCTCAACTTGACGCATTACGTAAAAAACATTATACAAATCGAACGTTGCATAGGACAATGCAAGAAAAAATATTACTTAAATAATAATCAATTAATAAAATATTTAAAAAAAAGTTCCCCCCTGCTTCAGATTTAAACTTCATAACAAATAAAAATTTTAATCCAGTACTTTTCTAAAAACTCCTAGTTTTATCTATAATAATAGAGAAAACAAAACGAAATACAGAATCGTTTATGTGAGAGATATGGTCAGCAATTTCACAGCAACAATAAACATATCGAGTGAGATTGACTTTGTACTTTTATTAGAGCTATTTTTTTTATTACCAACATTCAATGAGGTAATATTTGCTGGACTCGCCTCCGATCAATTCTGATTAACTCGGACATGGGAAGTGGAATGATGTAACAGAGTATTTATATTCATACAATAAATGCGGAAATTTAGTATATTTTGTTAATTTTCATATATATATATTTTGCTAATAGGTTTGTACGTGACTTAATAAAAAATAAATCGAACCCACTACATGTATGAAACTTTTTAATGGAAAAATTTATCCAATGAAAATTTTAAAGAATATTTATGCTTGTTTTAACATAAAAAAGTATATCTATATTATATACACATTGAATAAAAATCCCGAATAAATATTCGTTTAAAAAATGTACAAGGCTAGTCTAAAGATAATTTAACAATATGAAGAAATATTTTGATTTCATTATTAAATATTTATCATGCATAAAAATAAATAATAAATCAGATTCACGCTGTATCCCGCACACAACAGAGTAGGCAGAGGAAACTTAGTGTTAAGACATTCCGTTCCCCACGTTTCGCTGAATTCTGGAAGTAATGCGTGGCGGAGTTTTTTTCATTTCCTTGAGTAGGAATCGAACCCTCAACCAGTCGCGTTTACAATCACACTTACCTCCGACGCCTGGCCTGGCCGACGACTGGCCTCGTGAATACATGGAAGTAATATTTCGTAGACTTAAAGCGAAAAGACCTAGTGTTAACACAGTTCTTTTTTTTCTCTTTCCACCCCATTTTCAAAACAATATACTTATTATTAGTTTATTAAGTATCGGAACTCAACGTCGCTCTTTGTCTTGTTACCAAGGCAAGGAAATATAAAATAATTTCCCTGAGTATGAATCAAACTCACAGTCGTCGCGTTTACAGTAAGACCCTGTGACGATGTGCCATGACAGTTACAATCAAAGATAAATTATTTTTAATATAAAAATTGAACTCACAAATACTTCGTTAAGTAAGATTTATTAATATTTTCATAAAAAATTTTGCGTTTGTTAAACCTAGTTGAGTCTGACTGGATTTTTATCAGCTTATAATGAATACTATCAAAATACTTTTATATTAAACAGCCCAAATTAACCGCTAAAGCCGGAAAGCCGAACAATAACCACATTTTAAATTTGTTATTGTATTAACTTAATTAACAAAATTTGCATTTAAAATGTATATTTTAACAATATAGCAATATATAGAGCAGAGGAGTCGTCGTGTAAATATTTAATATTTTCATTTTCTCGCTCTTTTAACGTAGATAAAGCGCGGTGTTGAGTTCCGGCACTCACAATTCGGCGGGATGTGGGGGACGGAAGTGTCTTTATGGCAAATTTAACGTATTAGCTCTTACTATATGCTAAGTATATTCTCGATGTATCGAGAGAGCTATTAATCTGTATAATATACATATCATGTACTTATAAAAAAAAATTAAGTGTATGCCTGTGTAGAAAATGGTAATTTTTTCTATTTGTCTTTTTGCAAGTTCGGGTTATTCTTCTTTACTGCTGAATCGATTTTAATAGGAATTGCACTGAAACATAGAAGAGGTCGGTGAGCAACATTTAGAGTTACTTTTTATCGAGGGATTCCCGGGACTTATTAAAAAATTATCGTACCTCTAGATTAATATGTAATGACGAAATATTTTGAGCCGCTAGTATGTATATATAGAACACTCCAGTTATTGAGTAAGTGACATAAAATGTACAGACAAAAAACTAAGTGACGTAAAATTCAGAAATTTAACATAAAGGTTCCTTAGGGAATATAAATGATCAATAAAAGAGGATATCGTGAAACTCCTACGGGATCAGGAAATGATAGGATTTTATAAATGAATTCGTTTCACGGAAGCAAACTTGGGGGTAGCCACTAGTTTTATATAAATAAATCGTTGCTTTGATGGTAAAGAGATTTATATTCACATATCACAAGTTTCAAGAAAGTAAATAACGTTGAAACGGGTAAACTAAAAATATAATTTAAGTCTATAATATCTAACCACAGGATTTTTAGTGAAATTATATTTTAATCCCTTAAGTGATATATGAACCCAGAATTATCTTTTTTTATCAAGGTTTATGTCAATAGGTGCTTTATTAGTTTATAGTGTCACGCTGTATCCCGCACACGGAAAGATAGGCGGGAACCTAGTATTACCACCAAATTCTGGAAGCATTGCATGTTAAGTGGCGGAGCACAACGCCGCGTTTTGCCTCGACACCAGAGCGAAGAAAATAAAATATTAAATATTTCATTTCCTCGAGTGGCAATCGAAGCCACAACCAGTCACGTTTAAAGTCACACTTTGTGCCCCTCCGCCACGATTGGTTCCAAAAATTCATTTTTAAATTTCAAAATAACATCGGTCTACAAATATGATTCTTAATATAGCACCGTTTGAATAAAAAACGGTTTCAGTCTAACAGTATTAAAAACGTGATATCTTGTATACTCACGTAATAACGCCGATGTACTTTATTGAAAAAGCACAAAGAAACACGTTTCGCCTCACATATATACGATTTGGAGAGATAATGATCTGTATCATTTTTTGGCAACGCTATTTTATTTAGCTGTAGAATAATTTTAAGGATTTCTTGAATATTATATAGAAATGAATTATGAGTTCTAGCTTAAAAGTGTTAAGCAAATATTCGAGTATGTGTTGTGGGTTCGATTTCTATTTGGGGAAATAATTATTGTAATTTCTCGCTATGGTAACGAGACAAAACGCGACGTTGGGTTCCATCAAACGACATGTAATGTGTCAAAAATACCGTTCGAAATGGGGAAAGAAATGTCTTTGCCTACACGGCAAAGGGAACCTGCTACATGCAGGATACATCTTCAATGAAAAAATCCTCATACACAAAAGTAAAACTAAAATATAAATCTATTTATTTCTCACTCCAATTGTACCTTGTCTTACACAAATACGTGTTAACTGTTTTGTTTTGTATGCATTGATTGAATATATTTATCAAGGACAATTTGGTGCCGCGTCGTGGACCGAGGCGTATTTAATTTATGATGATTGTATGTTGAAATTGCACTTGGTGAAGAATTTATATAAGTATCGTACGTAGGCAGTTGTATAAAGGCAGTCATAGCGCAGCGGCACATCGTCTGACTTTAATCGCGATGGGTGTGACTTAGATTACCACTCGTGGTAATCGAAGTCACACCCATCTTCAGGTTCATTTTTTTTATATATATCGCACCACTTTTTTTGTCATTACAGAAATCAAAATAAGAGAATTGACAAGCGAAGCGAAGCGAGCAGGGGGAAATACACTTTACTTACAATTTAAATTATGGAGCAATTTATTAATATAATTTACTACTGCTTTTGTGTTAATTAACTCTGTTTACATATAGCGGAAGAGCGAAAAAGAAAATTTTTCTGTTCATTTCCTAAAATACAAGCTTTCCGTTCTGGGCCTAGACCTAGACATAAAATCCAGAATATGTGCACCTCAGAGACTCGAAACAAAATATTGAAGTCCTTGTAAAAGTTTTTAGAAGATTACCCCTGAGATAACATGGAAGGCGAATTTTAGTAATATGTAACCCGGAAGTAGGTATATTATAATAAAGTTTATGCAACTATAAATTTATTACTTTATGCACGTTGTTATGTAGCAACTGAAAATATATATGATTTAAAAGCATATCATTAATAGCAAGATGTGGATAGCAAATTTTAATTAGAATAAACTATATGAAGTTAAAAATGGTGGAAAAAGAAATGATATCTCTCTTAATTTTAGCACTTTGAAAAAAGAAAAAAAAAGATGTAAGATAAAGAAGAGACCGTAGTGGCGCAGACGCATAGGTCTGATAGAAAACGCGAAGGTGAGAAGGGTTGGATTTCTACTCGGGGGCATTAATTATTTTCATTTCCTCACACTGCACTGATACCAAGACAAAACGTGGCATTGAGCTCAAAAATGAAGAGGTGCACGGAGTGTCTCAACACTAGGGTCTCTATTCTCTGCTTTGAGATACAGCTTGAGCCTAAAATACAATATCACAAAAATAATTATTATAGAGTCTAGCAACAAGTGAGTAAATACTTTTTCATTATTAAATTACTATAGATATCTAATCTGTAAATACTGACCTCTCGAACTTTGGCGTCCTCAAAGATTTGATTTTCCTCTCTGACGCATTTCATTTCGTCTCTAATGTGCTCGTAACCGAATTTCTCTCACAAATTGCTTGTAAAATTAAATGGTTATTACCTTAGTGTGAGATAGATTTTCTTATTAAATTTGAAAATTTTTCGTTTGGAAGGACATTTTATTGAGAAATTTAAGTACAATAGATTCTATAATAGATAAGTATGATAAGATACTTTGCTATCATCATCATTATCATCAGCCTGTTCCATGACGCCCATATACATAGGCTTCTCTAATAGTATGCCAATGAAGTCAATCTTCAATTCTCTGCCACGCCTTGCCAGCGACTTTAATTATGTCATCACGTCTCTTTATTGAAGGCTGTCCTACAATTTACCTTGCCAAGACACGGTCTCTGATACTGTAACCTTATTTATATTCTTTTCTTTGAAAAATTGTTAAAAAAAATAATGTTTACTATACAATTATCGATTTTTGTCGTATTTTATGTAGGCCACAAAGAAAAAGCTACTTGGAATTTTAAACGGTACATCGTATAAGAAAACATAATATATACTATTATATTCTAGTTATTTAACAAAAACTCAAAAGCAATTTTTAATAAATTTCTTTAAAATGTATCGATATAATCATCGCTTATATCGTTAAAATTTTAATGAAATTATATATTAATAGTTGGTATGTTATAATATTGACGTTTGAACGTATAATTACAACGTTGAGGTTCAAATTTACTAAATTTCATATAATATTACTAAAATATTTTCAATATTGATAGTCAATATTGTCTCATAAACAAGATATTAATTTCTAGTCAGAAGTAAATTAATTTAGTCATCTAAACATTTACTTTGATATGTGTAATAATCTGCTGTGTACTTAGAAATATATGTCAATATACAAATACGTAGATACGTTTAATTTTGATCTCAATTAAAATTAGGCCATGGTAATTGTATAGGAAACGTTTGACTCTAAGTGCGATGGTTATGGGTTCGATTTCTATTCGTGGAAAGAATTATTTTCACTTGCGTATCGTATACGCGTTTCTATAAACAGAAATTCTACTGAGCGATACTTTTGCATTTTTTATGGATTAGAACTCATGTAGAGAATTGACTTTTCTTTTCATGTTCTTGTATGAGAAATATTTTTAAATGCATATATATATAGATAGAACGGGAAGTTGACCGAAATTCTATATAGTATACATCCAGATATAGTTTCTCACATAATAATATTTTTAGAAGGCTGAGATCGAACCAATAACCAAATGTGAATCCCCCTTAAATGTGTACATCTTATACACTACTACGTAAGACACTACCCACGCTACAAGCTCCTCTAATTGGTGAGACATTGAAAATTGTGTTAATGCAAATGAATATCTGTTTCCAGTAAGGGATACGTACTCGTAAGTTAAATTAATTTTACGGAAACTATGAGATGAACATAATTATTATATGATTTTGTTGTAAATATTTTTTTATACGAGATTACATGTTTTACCTGACTGTAAATACGAAGGTAAGTTCGATGCTCGCTCATAGCAATTAATTATTTTTATATCTTTGCCTTGGTAACAAGATAGAACATTTTTCACCACTCAACACGCCTTTCTCGAAAATTGGGGAGAAGGTGGCGAACGATATGTCTTAACAGCAGGCTTTGCTTTGCTATATGCGGAATATGTGAAACTATAGAAAATAGAATATATATTATAGAATTGAGGCCAGTCGTGGCGCAGGGGTACAAAGTGTGACTGTAAAACAGACTGGTTGTGGGTTCGATCCCTACTCGAGGAGATGAAATATTTACTTAAATTTATATTTTAATTTCTTCGCTCTGGTGTCAAGGACAGGGCGGCGTTGAGTTTTGCCACTCGACACGCAATGCCTCCAGAATTCGGCAGAAAGTGGTAAACGGAGTGTCTTAACACTAGGTTCCATCTACCTAGCCTGCAGTGTGCGGGATACAACGTGAAGCTGATTTATTTTATTTATAGAAAGTATTATTACACTTAATGTACAACTAAAATTTACTTTACAATACTTTAACTTATGTTAATTCCATTCAACTTCTATGACATCTTATTATATAAAAAAAAACTGTGTTGCTATTTTACAATGTAACAGAACTTAACTTACTATTAATAGAAAGTAATCTCTAGAAGGTCTCAAACACTTAGTATGGATAAGTCTGTTACGATAACGTTGTGTAATGAACAGTTATATTGTTCAGCTATAAAATAACTAAGACTGTAAAATCGATCGTTGTGGGTTCGTAACTCAATTGGGGGAAATAATGCTTTTATATATTCTTGCTTTGGTAAACAGACAAAGCACGGCGTCGATTTCCGTCACTCAACACGCTATGATTTGAAAATTGGGTGGCGCGATGTTTACATACCGTCTGTACCCTTTTATATGCGGGATACAGCGTGAAACTAACAATAAATAATAATAAACGAATTAAATCCTAGACTTAAAAATATACGCCGATGACAACCAACTCTTAAGTTAAGCAAAACACTGAGAAAGTTCCTTCAGTGCATTTTGCTATAATTTATCACTCTTATGTAGAGACGCGACGCCGCTTTAATATGTCGCTGTTTCAGCAGTATTTTGTTAATAAATTTGACTTGTAGTCTTGAAGACGTTATATTTAATGGCATTATTTGTGGTTTTGGCAGATTCGACTTATAATAATAAATTTAAACTAAATTATCGTTTTGGTAGAAAATTATACATTGAATGTTTTCTATTTTATTTCTGTGCTTGTAGCGTTTTATTGTAAGCATAAACTCCCAGATCCCCTTTGCCCACCCTTATAAGTACAAGATACAGCGTGAAGCTAAAAAAAGACTCAGATACCCTAATTTTGACAGAAAATGGAGTGTCAGACACTCTCTGCTACTTTATTATATACACGATTACGTTAAAATTATATATCATACGTATTGTAACGATCCATACCAGAACTAAAATGTGTAGGTAAATTCAAAATAATAATAATTTATAAAAAAATATTATAAATATAATTTAGAACATTATTTAATTTATAGATTAAGAAAAATACAATCTTAAAAATAATAGTTTAGTTCAGTTCTTTAATTACGCGTTCTGTTCACAAGTAATATTAAAGTAAAGTAATATACCGTAGGTAAAATACGCAGATATAAAATATATTTATTAAAAATAATTTAATAATTATATTGAGACATTATTTATTATAATTTAAAATAAATAATAATATAATTAATATTTTAATTATTGTAAAATATCATGTTGGCTGAATAAGCTACTGTCAACGTCAAAGTCAGGGATAGGAAAGTAAGAGAAGGGAGATGGCGGACGCGTCTGGTGAAAGATAGTTATTCAAAATGTTTAGAGAAGTTTTAATTTATAATTAATGTATATTTAGTTACATCTTATATGTAAAAGGCATGTGAGTTAGTACATGTAATAGTCATATAAGTATTCGAGGCTGGTAAAATAAGTTATAAGTGCTTTCACAATTTACGATTGCTTGTTTTGGAATACTTCGTCGGTAAGTTTTTAATAGCTTATTATTAAAACAAAGAAGAGTAATATTAATGCACGTAATGCCGTCAATATCCAGAGATAATTATTATTTATTTAGTAAATGGAAATAAATACATGAATATGATTTTATGAGGTATGTAAAATTACAATTACATTAATGTACGCAGAATGCCTGCCGCCATCTTTGTTAGATGCGTGTATGGGAATTGTGAAATACAGAATTAAATAAGTTTGATGAATTATAATTACTTATAAATGTAATTTCTATATATATTAGTAAATATTTAACATGTTACTGTAAAGGGAAATATTAATATAATAGTATCATTTATAATATTATATAAAAATTTTATATCAAAATATATATTTACAATTTATAAATATTATATAATATGAGTCTAATTAATGTTCTACAATAAAAGTAATCTGTCAAGATATTTAATTAATTACCATAAAGATATTAGACAGTAACAAAATATTAACTATTTATACGATTTATATGACTGTTAGAGTTCATTGACCCTATGGTTTACTAATAACTGATATTGGAGTCACAACCGACTGCTGCTTGGCTTCGCTGGTACTAATATGCTTGACTAGGCAAATTGCTATGGCCTTTTATTGTGAAACTGCGATCGACGTTGTCTTGCGATGCGCTTACGATGCATAAGCGATGCTTGTATGGTATTGGACATACATATATGCAAAACAGTTTCTACAATTGTTCTATAACTCGTAGTATGATGAGTAGGTGTGTGGTGCTATTTTATGTTCTGGAACTCCGGTGTATGTAGTGGTGTCCGCCTGTCTCATACTGGTGTGTGGTGCCATTTTATGTCCTGGAACTGTGGGGTGTGTGCCGTGAGTTTATTTAACATATCGGCCGCCTTGCGATAGTGCGTTCGAACGAACGAATTATATTGATCTCACAAATCAATCAACGTCACGAATCACCATTCTAATACATTCTTAATATAAACAAGCGTAACCAAGTACGTTAAGGAAGATCACACACGAACGTCCCGGAGAGTTCAATAAAGACTGTTGCAACCACGGTCTGGTAGGAATTCACGGTGTATGGGCGGGACGGTGCCCTTGCGCTTTCTGCCTTTTATTATAACTAAATATTTTACACAGTAGAGAGGCAAATAGGACGTCTTCGATATACTTAAGAAATGTCACGGGAGATTAAAACGGACAGACTATGACATGTTATTTATCATAATATATTTTATTTGTACTTAAATTAAATTTATGGTACATCTCTGAATCTCTAAAAGATCTTGGATTACTTACGATCTCTACGAAAGGGTTCTAACTATATTAGACGTATCACGAGCCATACTAAAAAAATAAAATTATTATTTAAATAATTTAATTTAAATATTTTATTGAGGAGTGGTGGTGGAGGGTGGGATGTGTGTTACAGTATATATATTTTGAATCTCACTGATTCTATGATTTTCGTCCTCAAAGTTCTACTGCTGTCTTTATTTTATAATACTAATATTTTCCTTAACATAATCAGAACAGGTATGCGTTATCTCTAAAACGCAGAGAGAGAGAGAATAGACAGTATGGTGATTATAACTTTATACGAAAATTAATTCATACTGACGTAGAAAATTAATATTAGAAATAAGATTTATGGAGTACATAACCTACATATCATATTTATATGAAACGTACATCGTATGTCAACTTGGGCAATACCGAAGCCATAAATAAAGTAAATGGTATAACGCTACCTACATACTACCTTTGGGTGCTTCAAAATATTTACTACGTTTACGTGGAAAGAAATATTATTGACATTTTTATATCTTTTTCGTAATTTATGAGATATAGGATTGTAAGCATATCTACGAATACAAAACGCGATGTAGCACGCTAAAATTTAGCATGTAAAATTTGGGAGTTTAAGATTTTACGTTTCGTAATTCATGAAAATAAAGTTTCGTGCGGCCACTAGGATAATATAGAAAGCTTATAATAAAATTAGTGAAAAATTTTTACTAGCTCAATATATTTGATTGGTTTGTTGAGTTGTCTTAAGCTTGCGATTCTTACTTTATTGTTTTTATTTTATACATAAAAAACATCTTTAGCTAACGGTAGGTGCGGGCTAAAAACTATCTTACGTCATTTGTATTTTTTTAGATTTAGTTTATATCTAGTATATAGGGATCCTATTTACTAAAATAATCCTTTTTCTACTTTCCATTAAATTTACAAATTGTATATTCAGTGGTGCAACGACGAGTAATTACTTATAAACAAAGCAAAGAGATAAAAATAGTTAATTCCTCCAAGTGGAGATCGAACCCACATCCATGACGATCAAGGTCAGAGGATGTGCCGCTGCGCCACTGCTGCGATTCATTATTAAATGTATTTTGACGAAATTTTGCAGTTTTATAATGAACATAAAATGAAAAACGCAAGCTTTTGGATTTGGAGGCAACATGTTAATATTAATATTTATAATTTCATATATTTACTACAAAATACAATTTAATATTTAGAAGCTATAATCACATTGTAAGTATATTTCTATATACATATATATTATACATCGTATTTAATAGATTTTGGTTATTAAGAGAAATTGCCGTCTGATCTTTGCATTAAGGGTGAACAAGATATTAATTTTGTGAGATTAATCTAGTCTCTAGAGTAGAGATGATGTAATTATCGTACTCATATATAAGAGTCTATCATTAGCCAATATTTTTCTATGGGTGACATATTTTGATGTAATACATGTTATAATATATTGTTACTTATCAATTTCACGCTTTGAGAAAGTACATTATAAGTAAATATTCCTCCGAGTGGGAATTGAAGTCAGAACTATCGCGTTAACAGTCAGCAGCTTACCTACTGCGTTACTATGGCGTAATGTGTTAGCCTTAGATGCATATATGTATGTATAGCTGGAGTAAAGTTTTTAAATTGATTATAATAAAAAAATATAATCAAAAAAATCGGTGGAAAGTAGGGAAGGGATTGTCTTAACACTAGGTTCCCTCTGCCTACCGTACTGTGTACGGGATACAGCGTGAAGGTGATCATAATAAAAATAATGATAAATATCTTTTTTTTGACTCACAAATTTAATTATTAAAAATATATTTGATGCCGTCGCGGCGCATCGTCACGTCTGAATATAAACGGAGACTGTTGTGAATTGGTTTGCTCTCGGTGGAATGAACTATTTTCATTTCCTCGCTACAGTAACAAGACAAAATATGTCGTTGTTCTCCACCACTCAACACGGAATGTTACCAAAATTGAGTGGGAAGTAGGGCGCGGAATGCCTTAATACTGAGCTCCCTCTACTCTGTTATAAGTGGAAGTTAAAACAAATTACAAAACATCTTTCAGCGAGTGGGAAACAGTTAAAAGCTAATTCTAGAGACTGGTATCTTATCTTAACTTAATTGTAGATTAACTTAGTTAAATATATTTCTCAATTTTTTTGCTCCACGCTGAGTCTCGCATATAGCAGGGTAAACATGTAACCTAGTGTTAAAATACTCCGTTCCCACTTTCCGACAAATTTTCGGGGCATTGCGTGTTAAGTGGCGGAGCTCAACGCCGCGCCTTGCCTTGTTACCGGAGTGAAAAAAATTAAATAAACGTATGATTAAATATATTTATTCAACACATAATATAATGGTATAATTAATAAAATGTTTATGCACGATACCCAAGAGACGTGACTTGGTCTATGACAGTTTGATAAAATTATACAGCGAACTTCAGTTATTAGCTTTTGCTTTCAATTTAATACAGAAATTTAATTTAACATACGGGTATGTATGAAAGTAATTTAATATTACAGCTATTTTAGGAAGTGTTTCATTTTTCGTAACGGTCGTGGATTCATTTTTTTTTGTGTAAGCACAAACATATTGTGCTTAAAATATTATGGCTTTCTTGATTTCTGACAAAGAATTAAGTCACCGAGCAAATAAAATATCAAAATCAATGGAAAATGGAGAAAGGAACAATTTATCACTTAGATCTAATATAAATGTATCACTACAATGCGTAAAATTATATACTATTTCTTAGTAGAATAAAGATGCTACTAAAAAATAGTATATATTTATTATACGCAACTAACGTAAACGAAATGCAGTCGTGGCCAGTTGTGACGCAGGGGCATAAAGTGTGACTAAACGCGATAGGTTCGATTCCCACTCGGTGGAATGAAATATTTAATATTTGTGAAAATATTAAATATTTCATTTCTTCGCTCTGGTGCCAATGCAAAAGCGCGGCGTTGAGATCCGCCACACAACACGCAATGCGCCTATAATTCGGCGGAAAATGGGAAACGGAATGTCACAACACTAGGTTCCCAGGTTCCCTCTGGCTATCCTCCTAAGCAGGAAAGAGCATGAAGCTCAAATCACTATATAAAAAACTCTATTCTCTGAAATCTGACAACATATTAAAAAATACCAACTAAAAGCTTCCTAATTTCCATTCACCCGTTTGTTCCACTTAATCAAGTACGTGTTCAAGCTTACCCAAAATTGTATCTCATTATCGTTTCCGTTAATTCGTTAGTATAATGAACACTTAGGAGTGTTTGTGACGCGTAAACATTGAGCGTTGTACCTATTTGATTTATTCGTGTAATACTGCTATGTAAATGGAATCGAAATACCAGAGTATCTGTATCGGTGCCATATCAGTTACATCTTGGTGTGAGGCGTTGGCTATTATTATTATTAAAATAAATGAAATTCAAGTAAGAAAGTTGTTTTAGTAAATTTTCTATAATTTGTTATATGCGGGATACAGCGTGATAGCTTTACGAGTATAACACAGTGTAGACACTCCGTTCTCCACGTTATTACCAGAACATTAGAAATGAAAATAATTGCCTCAAATATACTTTCTTCGGATGTGTACAACACATTTAATAAATATTGGTTATCTATTAACCAAAAAAAATACTATAAATATTAAATATGCTCAATTATATAGGTATTAGAGACGTCATGACGCAGGGGCACAAGGGTGTCATATCCTTGTACCCCGTTATAACGTGACAGTATGAGTTTGATATCTATAGGAACGTAATTCAGTGTATTTAGTATATAATTCGAAGACGAAGCCGCAATCGGCTCGCTAGTATACATTTTATCTAGCGTTTTATCACCTACAGGTGACCAAACAGATATATAATAATAATAACATTTTACATCTTAAGCCTGGGATCCCTTTGTCTACTCTGCTATATACATCATGAAGCTAAAAAAATATAACATTCTAGCTTCGAGCATCAAATTCGTGACTTAATTTCGCTTAAATTTCCTTTTAATTTCTATCAAAAAAATCATTAAGGAGAACGTAAGATTTTACACTGTTACCAAGAACTACATATTATTTAATCACTAAATATATTTCCTTACAGGTAAAACGAATTGTGAAGTGTTAAGTGAGAAATAATATGACTTGATCGGAAATTTGGGCAACATGTCGTGTCCATTCCGCCGCGCGGCCTCCCAACATCAGTTTGCAAATGGAGGTACTTCCGGCAAAAAGGAGTTCCGGTCCCGACAGTCCTCAGTTCATCTACCTGGCCCAGAAGAAGAGGATGGAGATACTCTCACATTGAAACATCTCAGCGAGGCTTTAAAATTGTTAACGGCTCCTTCGGTAAGTTGTTTTATAAGATTTAGGAAAAAACTTTTTGTCTAATCTTCTAGATCGCGCTTTGTCTTGTTATAAAAGCAAAGAATTAAAAATTATACGTTTCCCCGACTGGAAATTGAACCTACAACTATCGCATTAGCATTTTCAGTTAGCTGTGCCACACTTTAAGGTTCAAAATGTGTAAATTCTGTTAGTGATATATCTTTAGTCTAGTTATTTAGATTAAGATCTCAAGTTAGGGGTATGAAAAGGTGAATTATTACTTAAGCAAGGCTACAAAGCCATTTCCTCGTGTAAAATAAACAAAATATAAACTAATATACAATATAACTTAAGTAATATACTTTTTATATGATGGTTAACTTTTTATAATGATAAGTAAAGCATAAAAAGATGCGTGAATCTTTTATTAGATTATTAAATTCTAAATCTAAAAAAGGAGAAAGTAGAGAAAAAAGTATCTAAAGGTCATTATTGTTAGATTTTCCCTGTTTTTTCCCCGAAGTGACACATATAAGTGCATTATAAAATATTTACTAAGATTAAAATATAATTAGTTCTATTAAATTAAATACTGAGGCCAGTAGTGGCGCAGGGGCACAAAGTGTGATTGTTAAATCGACTGGTTGTGGGTTCGATCCCCACTCGAGGAAATGAAATATTTATTTTCATTTATATTTTCATTTCTTCGCTCTTGTGTCGAGGCAAAGCGCGGCGTTGAGCTCCGCCACTCAACAAGCCTCCAGAACTCGGCGGAGAATGGGGAACGGAGTGTCTTAACACTAGACTACATTTCCCTCTGCCTACCCTGCTGTGTGGATACAGCGTGAAGCTGATTTATTTATTCTATAAAACTAAAATACAGTGAATATTTTGTGTATACTTGAATAAAAGGTAATTTAATATAAATTATACTGAATATATCCTGTAACCCATTTCGTAAAGTTAAAGGGTTAACCTTTGTCAATAGCTGTTTTATCTATAATAACATGTTCGTTGAAGCAACTGTGTCATTTTCACTAATGGTACGGTGTAAGTAATAGTAGGGTTAAGAAAATATATTCCTATCGTCGCACTTTGTGATATTGCCTTGGATAGTTTGTTTAGGATATTAAAGTTTCGTTTTTGTTTGTTGTAATTGGATGAAAGGTGATTTAATATTTTTTATATAAGTAACGCTACTTTAAAGTCACACTCACAGACATAATTAATGATAAATATTTTAGTTGTCGTAAAATCAGTATTAGCACAAATATTTAATCTCCCTAAAATGCTGAAATGTCTTTTAATATTATTATTAAATCTTTATTGCCAAATTAACAATAATTATAAATATTTATTGGGCGTTGGCGTTGACACGAATGCCTCCTCCAGCTTTTTCTTATCTTGTTTTGCTTTTGTTTTTCAGTGCCATAGTGGGCCTACTAGCTTTTTTATGTCGTCAGACCAACGCTTCCCTCCTCCTTTCCTCTTTCCTTGAATCTTGGCGTCAATTTTGTTATGTCTTGTGTTCATTATTTACTGTTTCCTCTCATCACGTGCCCTGCCCAGCATAATTTCATCCAATTGATTGTGATAGTTACAACCTCAATTACATATACATGTATTATATCTATGGCTCTTTTTCTGTCCCAGGTTGTTTATCTTTTTCTGGCTTTTTGACATGTGATACATTTTTGGTTCTTTTTTGTGCATATCAGTCCAGGTTTACCATCTAACAGGTGAGTACTGATAGTATACAAGAATTAAATATTTCTCTTTTCATTGAGCTATTTTGAAATCTTTGAAATATCTAAACACAGTTAAAAATCAATGCTAAAATGTGCTAAAAATACATAAATACCCTTTTGTTGCACTAGCAGAACTTAGTGAAAGCCTTCAAAACATTACGTAACACAAGATTAGGTGGATATATTTAGGGAAGAGAACTTAGTTGCTCACTATCAAAGTTTGTTCTCGCATGAACCCATGTTTATACCAAGTTCGTCTGCACTACAAAGTTGTGTATTAAATCCTAAGTCCATAAAATCTTCTATCCGTTTTTAAAGTAAGCTGAAATTTTCTGAAAATGTTACTCTAAATCTTGTATTATATTTTTGTGTTGAAATTTTCTTTGTTATTTCGATTTGTGGTATTAATTTTCTTTAAATTGGATTCGAGTACAATGTCTCTTTTATAAATAATTTAGTTATGGGAATTCTATGTGTAAATATATATATTAAATTTTCTATCAATAATAGCATAATAAGTGTACAAAATGAAAAACTTTACGTGACTCAATTTAAATGTATATTTTTTAAAAATATTGTATTGGTGTATCAATTAGTTTAAAATATTATAAGAGGTATTTTTTTTGCTTCACACTGTAAGCCTCACGTAGCAGGGTAGATAGAGGGAACTGAGAACCTAATGTAAAGACACTTCTGTTCCCCGGCTTTCCGGCAAATTTTTGAGTTGAGTAGCAGAATTCAACACCGTGTTTCCTGAGCAAAGAAATGAAAATATTAAATATTTCATTCCTCCCAGAGAAATATGCATTCACAACGGTTACAGTCGCAAGTCCTGTGCCACAAGGGTCTCAATATAAGATATTGCCATTATTTTACAAATATTTTGATATATATACGACTTTATACGATGATTAGGTGAAGGGTTCCTCTGGGATGTGAAAAATGGATGGAGCGTGAGGAGTTCCAGAGTTTTTGTAGACAAAATAATTTAATAAAAAGCATTTAATGTCCATTTAAAAATAACTGACGACTAATAATAAATAGATTAAATTTACCTTGCACGGCCAATGATAGCGTACGGTCGCTGACTTGTGAGGCAGAAAGTCAATTTCCGCTTGGTTACGATTGCATTTGAGATATCCACTGTAGTCCTGTTATATAATTGGAGAACTATAAAGTCGAATCGACAGTTATGTGCACGTTTAAGTGAATAAAGACGTTACATATATATTCGCATGAGTGATTTATCACTTAGTATGATAAATTCATATGAGTGATTTATCACTTAGTATGACCTCTGCTGGTGTCAAGACACTCAATTCTCTACTTACTTCATAAATTCCGGATATTTCGTATTAAGTAGTAGAAATCTATCATGATCTGCCCATTGTCTACCAGATCAAATAATAAAAAACCATTATCCTGATTCTGTGCCACTTGGTGACGATATCCACGGTGATTTTTTTAAAGTATTTTTATAGTATTTAATATTATTTATACATATTTTGAATTTCGCTTGCATAAATTTTGATCATCTATCTATACAGTTTCCTAAAAGGTAACCATTGAATTTGCTTAAGTAGTCAAAGCTAAAAGTAAAATAACAAGATTGATTCATACACATGTATATATGTATGTATGTACATAAAATAAAACCAAACTAGGTATAATATTCCGTTACTACATTTATTTCTTCGAGAATATCAAATTTGTCGAGACCAGGCTGTAAAACACAGTATGAGAAATCCACCAAGCCTTTACGATGCTATTAAAATATAAGGCTCCCTATAAAACCTTTGCGTCTAATACATTAGATCGGCAAAAAATTAAAGAAAGAAATATATATATTTGTTATTGATAACGTATAAACTGTTTTTTTTATATATTTTTTTAATTTTTAGATCGTAAGGTGCTTAGAGTAAATATCCGTAATTTTAATATGATGTTACATAATCTATATATATATAGATTAGATATTAAGATGAAGTTAATTGAGGTATAAGATGTAAATTAAATTCAGACTGTTAAAAATATTTTATTGAACACGTGTTTCGTGGTTTTTTTAGAATTCACCCCTAACTGTGCAAATAAGCGGACAAAGCTGTGCACGCCCACTAGTGTGAGATATTTATGCTATGGCGTACGGCGCGTTTTACTATAAATGCCATGATTTTCGCACAGAGGGAACCTGCGAACCTAGTTTGAAGAGCCTAAAGCCTAAATCGGCGCAAAATGGGGAACGGATTCTCCATTTTGCCGATTTTTTGTCACGCTACGATTGAACTCTCACTCAGGATAATGGTTTATTTTCTTTTTCC
The DNA here is from genome assembly GCA_013421005.1 of Heliconius erato x Heliconius himera. Lineage (NCBI taxonomy): Eukaryota > Metazoa > Arthropoda > Insecta > Lepidoptera > Nymphalidae > Heliconius > Heliconius erato x Heliconius himera. Next base: position 170,206 of record JAATLQ010034008.1, on the reverse strand, counting down.
TTTATATATATAAGTATATATATGCAGCGTTCAGCTTAGTTCCAGTTTCGCTCTAGACGCAAAGTGTAAAGTTGGGGCGTCAGTTTTAGAACAAAGTGTTTTGACATTAGGTTTTCCATTGCTACAAATAATGAGAAGCTGGAATATTAATAAAGCTGGAATATGAAAAAAAACTATGCTTTTATAAAATTAATATACTTTCATACAGCATATATTGTAATATAATAAAATAATATAATAAAAAATAATAATAATTAGCTAAACCTAAGTTGTACCATGGTACTAACTTTAGCACTGCACTAAAATGTCAATTTCGTTATCGCAAACGAACTGATAAAACGATTAAACATAGTAAGTAATATAGTCGCGAGATTAATGTTATATTTTGTTATAATAACTAATGGTATTTGATTTGTTATATAAAATATTATAAAGCTACCATACACGGTGTACATTCGATTCCCATTCGAGGAATGAAATATGTAATATTTTAACATTAAATATATTAATTCATTAATATTTCATTCCATGAAATATTTAATATTTTCATTTTCTGTTTCTGGTAACGAGGCAATGATATAAACCTTGCCTTATGCGGGAAACAGCTTTAAGCTAAAAAAGTATAAAAAAAAACAAATGATGCCTAAAAACTCAACTGCTCATAATAATCTCACATAGTTAAATATAAACGTTACCGTAAAACATCTTAAAGACTTGCCTAAGACATGATAAAGACCGCTCTTTAAAAATAGTATTCACTTGAACCAACGCTAATGGGTCTTCACACGTTTACACATCAATCTATCATCCTTTCAACTGGTTTACACAAAGAAGTTTGCTTATCAACTTCTATTTATATATATGCACGTTGTTTGTATGGTTTGTTTGTACGTGTGTCTCGTGTTTTGCGTCAGTTAGTGCTATGACACTGTTCTCCGCTTTGAGCTTAATATAGTAGGGTTTAGGTTGAACCTCTTGCAATATTTTTTAACAAATTTTAAATTATTATCTCATAATAAGTAGAGTGCTGCTGTACTGTACTGCTTAATATGGAAGAGCAGTTGAGGCCCGTCGTGGTCCAGGGGCACAAGCATGCAACTGTAAATACAACAGATTGTGGGTTCAATTGCCATTGAACATAGCAGAGTAGGCAGAGAGAACAAACTGTTAAGATACTCCTTATCTCATTAAGACACTGTTCTCAACATTCCGGCGATTTCTTGAGATTTTACGTGTTAAGTAAGTGTTGGAACTCAACACCATGCTTTGATACGATACCAGAGCAAGGAAATATAAATGATTCACAGTTAATTCCTCCGAGTGGGAATCGAACCCACACAACAATCGTACGCTTGTCACACAAGCAATTGGGCACAAGCGTATGTATAGATACTACAATTTTACATTAAACACACTAGTGACTTCACTCGTGCTTCGGAGTTATAAACTAATGGAACGTCACATGCCTCGGGCGGAAAAAGAATAGATGATCTCACGACTACCATATAAGGTAGATGTTAAGCAATCGAAGATGTTAGACAATCTATTTATTACAGTGTATTATTTTTAAAGCCTACTATATAAGACTTTGTTTTTTTTAAATAATTTTATTAAAAAAAAACCTGTATATATCGAAGTAAAGGAATGAGGAAAATAAAAAAAAAATCTCCTTAGTTTAAAATTTTTTAGCACATTATTTCTATGTATTCCACAAGAACAGTAAAACAAAAAACGGAGTATTCGATTCTAGCTTAAGTAATGAAATGTTTTCGTTTTCACGCTCTGCTAATAAAGCATAGCGTCGTGGCGTTGAGTTTAGCCACTTAGATATTATAATGTCTCCAAAATTTAGAGGAAAGAGGGGACCAACACTAGATTCTCTCGCTATGCCTAACTACTATATAGAAAAAAGCGAAACACTGGTTGCTTTACAAATATAATTATAAATTTTAAAACAACGATAATTGTATAAATAACATTTACACCCAAAATAACATTTGACAAACAGCATTTCAGACTATTTAATTTGAATTGCTATTAGTAAGGGAAGCCATCTGTTAAGCGATGGGGCAATTAGCTATGATTAATAGTCCCTTCAAGGAAACTCTGAGACATGTATAGGAGAGTCAGACGTGATAGTTTTATGATAGGAAAATGGGTTTAATATTCATAGTATGGTGCTGTCGACGAAGTTAAGCAAGTGGAAGTTATATATTACTAGTACTAATTATTGTAGAATATAATGATTATATGTTATATGTACATACCATTGTTAATTGTAATAATAGTAGGAATAGATTATATGGCATGGAGACAGTCGTGGTGCATACAAGGGTGTTACTGTAACGCGGCCGTTGTGAGTTTGATCTCCACTCGAAGAAATGAATATTTTTTTTCAATATTTTAATTTCTTCCCTTCCCTTTGCCTATCCTGGTACCTATCCTGGCGGAATATACAGTGAAGCTGATTATATGAAGATATACAATACTTGATGTATTGATGAATAAGGGATAGCATAGAGAAACTAGTATCAAAACAATTCGTTCGGGCTATTGCCCATATAGTGTTAAAACTTTAATCTTACATGAAAGAATCTACGAATACACAATCTATCAATCAAGGGGTTCTTAGTGATATATTTATGTTTAATAAACCACTGGAATGGCCGATTAGCCGGCCGGGTCGATATGACATGGGTACCTTCAAAAAGTGCGTCTATTACCACTTTAAAGGCCGGCAACGTACCTGTAGATCCTCTGGTGTTGCACGAGGTCGTGGGCGGCGGTGATCACTTACTTACTATCAGTTGACCCGAACGCTCGTTTGCCTTGTCTTTTCCATAAAATAAATAAATAAAAAAAAAACGACACATATGAAAAGAGTCAAAATTAAGAGGATAATATCAAGTGCGAGAGGTGATATTTGTTATATAGAGAGATGACATATTATTATTTTTTTATTTTATTTTTGTTTTAATCTCTAACAATAATAAAAAAATGTTTTTTCTTGCTTATTTTTAGAGACACTCACACAAATGCAAGCTTAAGCTTAAACCTCGCCGACTGTACTAACTATAAAGTACTCTAATTAACTATTTTACTTGGACGAGATAAGTTCGATCAGTCGTGAGTTCAAATTGATGCACGTTTAAATTTTTATGGAAGCGAACCGTAGCCCATATCTTTTTTGCGTAGAGTGCAAACCATAAATTCTCCTTTTCGCTTCATGCAGGAATTTCGATAAATCTTCTCTAAGTGCTCCCCTTAAAGAGCTTACGTACACCAAATATTGGCGGTGTAAACTCTGTAGTTTCGGCAAATAAATACAAACTGTAAAAATAAATTAAGCAATAAAAATGAATAAGAGTATAACAAAGGCCATCGTATTAGAAAGAAATTAAGAAATGTAATATAGGCCTGAACTTGCTAAAAACATGAATACTCAAATTTGTAGATCAACAGTCACTTTATACAATTCGATTTCTATTAACATATAAATGATTCTCAAATCAGCTATAAATATTGAAATTTGCGGGTATCTTTAAAATTTGAATAGAAACTACCAAATACGAGATGGTACCATCTTCTATGAAAGATGAAATAAAACAAATATTAAGTACTATAATATATAACTTTTATCGATCAGCTTTCAAGGCCTCACCTGAAAGAGCTGTGTCACAAAAATTTCCTTTTTATTCAGACTAAAGAATATACACTACACAGAGGCCGGTCTTGGTGCAGAGGCACAAATGTGTGACTTTAAACGCGACCAGTTGTGGATTCGATTCCCTCAAAGAAAAGAAAAATTTAATATTATAATTTCTTCACTCTTGTGTTGAGGAAGAAAGTGCAGCGTTGAATTCCGCCTTTCAACATGCAATGCCTCTAAAATTCGGTATATAATGTAATCGGGTAACGAATGTGTCTTAATGATAACGGAGGGTCTTAACACTAGATATCTAGGTTTCCTCTGCCTACCCTGACATAGGAATGTCAGGGGTTTGAATTTGAAAAAAAAACAGAATATTTTATTAGCAACGTTTTTTTATAAAAAAAATCCGAATAAAATGGTGTGAATTGTGAAAATATCCAATTGATTCATCCTCGTCAATGTTCAATTGTGAGCTTGAAAGGCGTGAACTCCAAAATCCATCAGTGATTGAGGCATGTGATTGGTTTATATGTGAATAGATCTGGTATGATTTTAGGCTTTTTTTTCTAAATATTATACCTCAGTCTTATCATTACAAATATTTTTTCTATGTCAAAATTTGTAAAAATAATATCGTAAAATACTTATATAAAATTAATATTGCCATAACACCATACTGATGACAGGTTCAGTTTTATATTCTATTGACATATAAATATTAATAAATACACTATATAAAATACGCATAACCTTATTGTATCTAAAGAAATAAATTACACAGAATGTCACATACATAAATTTCGCAGAATTATGTCACGATAAATAAGTAAGAAATTAGCAAAAAATTAAAAAGTACAATATAACGGGGCCAGTTGTGGCGCTGGGGCACAAACGTGCGACTGTAAACACCACAGATTGTGGGTTGACTCGAGGAAATTATAAATTTAATATTTTCATTTCCTCGCTCTAGTTGCAAGGCAAATCATGGAGTTGAGTTCCGGTACTTAACACGGAATGTTTCCAGAATTCGGCGGAAAGTGGGGAACGGAAGTGTCTTAATGGGAGCGGAGTGCATAAATATCAGGTATCTAGGTTCCCTGTATTTACCCTGTCTAGTGTGAAGCCAAGCCAGTTTAATATTGTAAGCAGACTTTTTCAACCTTCCTCTGTAGAAGTTACACAGTATAAAGTATTTACGCCTGCATTTTCGATTGACGCAGAGATAGAAGTGCTATTGAATTTTGCAATACAGCACTTCGAAAGCGAGAAAACTGCATCCGAATTTTGTATCCCTGTAATATTAAAACAAGCGCTTCGTATGAAACCTAAAGTATTCGAAATAACGTTGAAGCCTTTGTGGCACGGTACGACCTCAAATGTGATGGTTGTAGGTTTGATTCTCAGATGGAAGAACGAATTAGTGTCTTTACCTGTCATAATATCAAATTGTCCGTTTTTTATGAAAATGGATTATCGTGATATTTGGTTCCCTCTGTTTATCCTGCTATATTTGATAAATAAGTATGACTCTAAAAAGGAAACAAACCAACCTAAACTTTTTAGTACGTTTTGGTAAAAAAGTTTAATTGTTTCTGCAATTTAAACAGCCAGGTCGTAGCAGAGTTTTTTGTATGTTTGAATTCCGGTATTTTCGACCTAAACTTAAATTAACCTAGTTAATATTTTGTCTAAATATAAATCGTGGCTTTTGTTAAGCTTCGTTACTTTTTATTTGAATTATAATATGTTAAAGTGTGATTCCCAGATTCCCTTCCATGTGTGGGATATAGAGTGAAGCTAAAAAAATATATAGGGATAAGTTCTTCTTCATATGACATCATACATTTTTTCTAATCACAGTGGAATTTTTTGTTGTAATACAACGAAAAATTACAATATTGCAGTTCTAATTCCAGTGACTAACAAACTATAAGCCTTAATGTGCTAAAATAAAATTTATCCGCGGTAAATGTAGGAGCGAAATGTGTAAAGGTGATGATCGCTTATATCTTTTATCTAAACTTTAACTAGTCGAGCTGGAGAGATTACATCTTTAGTGGCGTGGGGTCCGCACGAACCAGGACCCCAGGGTTTTGTTTGGATCTAAATAAGTGAGCCCTGTAATAGCGCAGGGGCTTTAACATGCGACGGTAAACGCGATAGGTTGTGGGTTTGATACCCGTTCGAGGAAACGAAATATTTCATATTTTAATTTCTTCGCTCTGGTGTCGAGGCCACACGGAGGATCAATACTAACATATAAATTGGCAAAAAATTGTAAGATTTGTGGACAATAACTTAAAACAACGCCTATAAGGATTCACCTTCTAGAGAACACTAAAAAGATTTTCCCAGATAATTGTGAAAAATAAATTATATATGGAATATATTCATATATAAGTATTTATAATTGTATACTGAATTTAATTAAGCAAATGTTACTTGCTATCTTCCGAACACGTTAATTACAGTGTAAATCGATACCTCTAAATAATCTTCTCTATGGTCAATTATCGGTATTAGTGTCTTAGCATATTATGTTTCTACGTTAATAATAGTAAATGATATTGATTTATTATGTATATTTATTTATATTATTTCGTTAACGTGGATTAGAAAATAAAAAATATAATTTTTTTCGTTTCCGTAGAAATTTCGGGAAATACCTACTATATTAGTGCTCTTCTAGACACTAGAGCCCAAAATTTAGTTCCGGCTTTGCGTTTTACGTCAGTCAGTCACTTAGTAACGGAAACATTTTATTTATAGTATTAATAATGATGGTGATGGTGAGGTGGAGGACGGAGCTACAAATAGTTACGTGAAATGTAAGAGGAGGGATGAAAGAAAAGATGAATGAATTATTAGATGTGATGGATGATAGGGATTTGGATGTCATCTGTGTGACTGAGACCAAGCGGAAGGGCAGTGACGACCGATTTACCAGGCTGTCGGGTCGCTTTCTGGGCCGACGTATTAGAGAGCGAACGGAACTGTCAAGGTGTAGGTGCGGTATTGTCCTCTCGGTTGGTTAGTGCAGCGGTAGAATACAAGGTGATCAACCCGAGACTACTTTGGATTCCTTTTAAGCTGGGGATAACAAGAACATTCTTATTAGCGGCGTATGCGCCACTATCCTCAGCTCCATTAGGTGAACTCAAAGAGTTTTGGGAGAGTGTCAGGGATGTTCTAAGTAGTATTAGAGAGAATTAAAAAATAATAACATGTAGTGATTTGAACGGATGGGTCAGAACTGCACGAAGCGGTTACGAGGGAGTGGTAGGTCAGTATGGCGACAAGAGAATAAATGAGGCTGGAAAGCTTATATTGGAAATTTGCAAGAAAAGGAATTTGTTTGTGGCAAACACGATTCTTAATGGGAGCGAACGGAAGAGAAAAGTATGATTGACTAATTCCTAGTGGATCAGCCTATTCGAAGCCAAGTTATGGACACGCGAGTGTTTAGGAGTTCTAAACTGGGAAAATACCACTATCTAGTCGTTGCTACTATAAGGAGTCCCTTCGCAGGTTGGCGCAGCTACATGCGGTGTCCAAACTTGGAGTCGAATTACCTCTATATAAGAACTACTTAGAAGAGACACACAGAATGGTAGGTACTAGTGAGGATGTCAGGGTGAGATTGAAGAAAAACGTGCTTAGCTGGTTTGGGCAACAACGAATGAGTGATGAAAGAATGGCAAAAAACATTTATTACAGAAAAGTGAGAGGTAAGGTATGTAGTGGAAGACCTCGGTTGACCTTCGAAAACACAGTATCAAAAATAGTGGAGGAAGGTCACGTAAAAAGCGAAAGGCATATATGAAGAGGTTGATGACAGTGGACGATTCGAAAGAGGTATGCAGAATCCGAAGCGTTTGGCTCTCTCATTTAGCTCTCTGACTACTTAACTGACACCTCATTCTCTACTCAGTAAAATGTGACTGTAAAACCGACTGGTTGTGTGTTCGATCCCCACTCGAGGAGATGAAATATTTACTTAAATTTATGTTTTCATTTCTTCGCTCTGGTGTCGAGGCTAAGCGCGGCGTTGAGTTCTGCCACTCAACACGCAATGCCTCCAGAATTCGGCAGAAAGTGGGGAACGGGGTGTCTTAACACTAGGTTCCCTCTGCCTACCCTGCTGTGTGCGGGATATAGCGTGAAGGTTATTTTTATTTTATTATATGTATTAACGTCATAAATATATATTCGACATAACCCACAACCAAAATGTGTTTGTTATACACAATTCTTAATTATTTTAATTTCACCTCGCAAACGAAGTGGCAGATAAAAGCTAGTTCTAAATAAAGTAAAAATACCGCGTATAAAAAGCTTAATAAAAGTCGATAAAGCAATATTTTTTCGGTCAAACGGTCCTATTTGTCATGGCATCGACGAATAGCGTACAATTAAATATATTTTGATTGGTATATACAATGTTATTCTGATATAATAGCTATTTTCATATGAATTGGTACTTTTACGAGTATATAGTGAAATGAAACATTTTGAATAGAATGAATCAAATATTATGCTTTTAGTTTTTATTTTATAAATATATTATATTGATTTCTTATGGATTCATCAAAAGTGATTTAGTAAAATTATTGGATTATTATTTACCTATATAACAAGAACTATAAAACAAATATTTGATCTACATAATGTGAATCTACAGCCTTCATTTTGGAAGATAAAAAACTGTCCTATTTATAGGTAAATATAATCCTATTTCATTCGACCCCTACAAATCAAATAGACATGGGCGTTATTTAACGTAATCGGTTTCAGAAACTGCTTACGAGTCGAATACAAATAACGATTATTTCACATACATAGCTTCATGACAGTAAGCAGTAACTCATTTGTCAAAAGCAAGCAGCATGACATCTGAAACTGAAAAATAACTGATTTTAATAGATTATATTATAAAATAGTAATGTCATTTACGTCGATTCTAACATAGTTGCATCTCACTCTATCTTACTACGTTACAAAAGAAAAGAGACACAGCAATAGTCGAATTCGAATGCAATTACATTGTACATTATTTTCATATCGATTATTAGAAGAAAAAGAAGTTACGTTAAAAATAAAAATCAGTAAATGCATAACTAAAATTCGATGGAATTAAAAATAGTACTACAAAAGAGACACATACATACATTAACGAAATTTTAGCGTGGAAATTCCGTCAATGGTGCCATTGATATAGATATATACAGGTTAAACTGCATTTTTGTCGTTGAGACTTAAAACGTGATATAAATGTGATATGTTATTAAAAAACATTTTTTGTTTCTTTTCAAATTTTTTTTTTTTACTTTTGAATTAATTATATCTCTTTGAAATTTAAATATATCGTTGCACACATGTTGACATTTAAAAAAAAATATTTTTCAAATAAAAAAACAATATACCTTAAGCATTTTCGTAATCATAACACTTTTTACCGTGATGATTTCAAAAATCATTTAACGCTTTCTTTAATCATAACTATAAAAGTAAATGCTTTGTAACTAGTTACAAAAAAAACAAAATTAAGGAGTTTTGAAAACTAGTTACTCGTGTATCCAAAACGAAACTAGTCGCAACCGATTATGCCTAAACGACGTTACGACCCACGTCTAAAATCAAGCTTTAACGTTACCATTATCATACATATCCATCCAAAAAAACTTACTAAAGTTAATAAGAGTTTAATCTACTTAAGTACTCGTTGTGCCTTTAATATTTTGTTATACTTCCTCACTCTAAAGAGGGAACTAGGGAGGGAAGAGGCAACCCTTAAAGAAACTCAAAATGTTGCACGACAAACTTCAGTTATTTATTTCGAGGCGGAATTTTCGTATTGGAATAGTTGACGATTCAATTACGTGGATAAAATACTTATGAGAAAAACTTTTTTTATTTCAAGTTAACATGATGAAGAATTAAGTTTCGTATGTGCCTTTTAGCGTTTAGGTAAGCATATATATGAAATAAGTATTGTAAAAGCCAGTCAGAGTCAGAGACCAGTCGTAGCGCAGCGGCACGAATTGTGACTGTAAAATCGACTGGTTGTGGGTTCGATCCTCAGTTGAGGAGATGAAATGTTTACTTAAATTTATATTTCCATTTCTTCGCTCTGGTGTCGAGGCTAAGTGCGGCGTTGAGTTCTGCCACTTAACACGCAATGCCTCCAGAATTCGGCAGAAAGTGGAAAACGGAGTATCTTAGCAGTAGGTTCCCTCTGCCTACCCTGCTGTGTGCGGAATACAGCGTGAAGCTGATAAAAAATATTGTAAAAGAGCAATGGTGATATATACATATCATCTTTTCACTGAAAACATATAAAAGATGAAGCTATCTTACTATTTCTGGGTGGCAGTTAATATCGTAAGGATTTGAACCCAAATACTTTCAAAGTTTACATTTATATTTTAATACTCGGAGTAGGCTATTAATAACTATCCGCGCTATCCTTTAGTTTATAGCATTATGCTGCTTTTATATAATAAAATCTATAATAAAGAGTGTCATGTATTTAATATAAATTCTACATACCTTGTTTAATTTTGTTATCTTAAGAATTTAAAATAAAAGTAAATTTAAATGTTAACAAGCTTTGAACAATAAAAATATTAAGAATCCCCTAACTAAGTTAGACAAAGCGAGGCATTTGGCAAATTCGAGCCGGACTTTTTTCTTTATGACAGAGTATCAGAAAGTACTCTGACATAAAGAAAAAAGTCCGGTCAAATGCAAGTCGTAGTCGCATACCCGAGGGCTTCGTACTAATTTCAGGATTGTACGGGAAGTATATTTAATAAAAGTTGAGAAACTTAAACTTGCGTACGTATGCATTTATTTTGATTTCAAACAACTACAATTATAAGTTTGTATTGACATTTTTCCGTGTAAATGTCTATAAATTTAAACTTTTTGATTTTTTTCTTTATTTGTATTGCAAATTATAAGCTTTAACATCAAATATTGCAAATTTTTTTGCCATTCCTCTTGCCACATTTCATAATTGTAGTTCCACGGGAAGTAAGTACCCTGTAGGTTTAGATTATGCGGCGAATTTCATTCAAAATGAAGTAATACCGATGCATAGTCTTAAAGCTTTTGATTGCGTTGACTCAGAAGCTTATGCCTTTTGTCGCCAGTATCATTGTAGTTTATCACGCTTTATTTTGATAAAACAAAAAAAATCTTTAAAATTGTTTGTTGTTAACTTAAACTAAATGTACATTTTTCAATACCCCCCCAAAAACCACCGTATTATGTGCATGTGTGTCTGTGGCATCATATTGTCTGTATGTTTGTGGCACCGTAGCTTTTAAATTTTTTAATTTATAGTTATTGTGTGATAAAATATAAAAAATATAAATGTGATGAATATATTTTATTTGAAAGACAATTTTTTACTTTTATAATACCTAATAACCTTAAAAGCTCCAAATTTCTAAAGTCAAAGAAAGGGAAAAAATTTCACAATATTTGACGTAAAGCTCCCATTTATTACTTAAATGAGCTTGAAAATTCTAAAAATTCTCTTTGAGTCATGTTATGGTTTTGTTTTCAAAATAATGCCGGATAACAAGGGCTTTGGCTGCTTTATACTTTTGCTATTATATTTTAGGGGTGATCTAAGGACAGAATATTATGTATTATATACAGTACGAGTTTGCCTTTTGCCTGGGTATAAATAGAATTCTTTTGTTTTTTTGTCTTAGAGTCTTAACGTAGTGTTACGACACTCGGTTACTAATGTTTGCCCAATTTTCAGGACATTGCTAGTTGAATGTCTTGTTCTCAAAGAAGAAAAAGCAGTAGTTTATTTTTAGCTCCATGCTGTATCCCGCACATAGCAGGATAGGCAGAGGGAACTGTTCTCGTTGAGACACTTCCAGTCTCCTCTCTCCGCCGAATTCTGCGCCGCGACATGCCACAATAAGATATACATATAAAATTAAAAGCAGAATAAAAATAGCCCAAATTCGTTTCTCCATAACGTTGTTTGATTTTACTTTGGTGGGAAAAAAACCCTGCCATTAGTCACTTGACACCGCAACGCCTATTCTTACGTCCGGAATCCTATCTATTTGGTCGATCACTTAAGGTTTCCTATTTCACACAGTTTGTAGGTGACATGAAAAATTATCCTTAAAATTATCTTTTATATATATCTATGGATACGTTATATTAGAATAAAATATTTTATATACATTATAGTAGTATAGTTAGTTATATTATAATAAAATATTTAACAGTTTTTTTTTCTTTTCTATTCTTTTTTCACACATGCTCGAATAGCGTTTTTGTTAGCTTCTCGCTACACATAATAGGGGTAGACATAGAGAACCTGGGAATCTAGTCTTAAGACACTCCGTTACAATTAAGTGGCGGAAGTCAACGCCGCTCTCTGCCTCGTTATCAGAGCGATTTTATTACCTCGAGTGGCAGTCGAACCCACAACCTATTGCGTTTACAGTACGCTATGACACTGCACCACGACTTGACGGAATGACTGGCCCGCATTGACGCACTTTACCTTGCCAGTAGTGGTCAAATCAACAAATGTGGCGTCAACAGGCACTTTCTTAATTTGATTTATAAATAATGGAGATAATTAAGAGTTGTTCTTGTGTCAAAATATATTCTAAAGGCCCGAATACATATCAATATATATCCTTTACATAATATATTTAATATATTATATATTAACCCTTTCTCGATAAATGGACTGTCTAACATAAAAAAAAATCTATTTGAATCAGTGTTTCCTGAGAAAGGCTGTTAAATCAAACAAAACGTTTCGGCTTTATAATATTATAGTATATATACTCGTAGATTATTATGAGCGAAATGATATTTCTCTTAATAACAAGATCATTTTTAGTTATATTTTTAGTACATTGTTTAATATCAAACTTGATAGAGGAAAAGAATTAAATTTATCAGTTTTAATTTTAAAAAACACTATGTTCAACTTTATTAAACCCTTTTTGAAAGGAACTAAGCTACTTTGAAGTGTAACTTTGAGTATTGACGTAGCGTATGCTACAGCACTTTTTTTTCGTTTCAATTTGCATACATTGGCATAGCTGCAGGTTTTTTACGGGAAAATATGTATAAATTATAGTATATTTTGGTAAGCATTTTATATAAAAGATAATTTTATGGTAGTTATAATATTTTTAGAGTTCCTAAATGTTGTTATTTGTAGGGTTATTTTTAGGGTTTTAGAAAAAACGGACGCGCTTATGATCTTTAGGATCATTTTGCCTTCTGTCTGTCTGTCAAGATCATTTAGCTCAAGATCGCGTGGAGTTTTGATAACTAGCGGAAATTAATTTCAAATATTTAGGTCTATATATATTATATTTCTACCCTTAAGTTACTGCATCTCTCAAATGTATTTTTTAGTAATCTATAAATCGAAACATTACAAAAATATTGCTAGACTAATAAGTAATTGATAGAGCCCATCGAAGAGAACACATTAAATTTATGCTATTTTTTAAAATGAGATTTCTATAAATCTATTCTGTATACATGAATACTAATATTATTTTCTTTTTCTATTTCATAATATGTAATAGTCACTTGACACAGTACATCGTTCCGTCGACCAGCGACCACTGCAATCCGATCTGCGCCGGGTCGATCACTTAAGGTTTCCTATTACGGCAGTGGACTTTGATCTCCAAAGATAGAAAATATATATATATTATACAATATCGTTGCAAAAGTAATTTTCGCCAAAACCGAAGTTTATATTTTAGAAATATTTTTTTCAAGTAGCTATTTGTAGCTCCGTCCTCTATTTTCTGTCGGTACGGACGTGGCGTTTTGGGAGATGTTCCATAAAGCCGCATTTGTTACCATGTAACATACTAGCGGGGATCACCTTAACAAAGCAACAGTAGAATGTAGGCCTTTCAAGTTCTTGCAAGCTTTCCATCATCGATCTGCAGAAGCCAAAAAAATATTGTACTAATTTACTGCAATAGAACAACAAATTGAATATTTGTACAATTTAAGATAGTAAAAAATAGTTAACAATAAACTTTTAATTAACTAAAGAACTCAATATAATTACTGAGTTAATAAGTCAATTGCATTGTAAAAAATAACAAAATGCCTGTATATGCCAAATTTCTATCTAAAATTAGGTAACTTCGGGAACCTTATAGCTAATTCATTTTTTAATTGTTTTCAATAATTCGTTGCTATCCAGCCTGTAGTAACTAACGCTGCTTTAATAGTATTGACTGATCGATAAAATGAAACACCAAATAGTTACCTGGACCTTGAAGATTGATATTTGGCATATCCGTAAGCTAGGAAGCGTAGGTGAGCACTGAGAGAACATTTAAAAAAAATCCTATGAAAACGAGTAAAGACGGTATTTCTATTATCCATTTTACGTCCCAAAATCCAAACAAAGTAGCAAAGGGAAGTAGTATCTTAATGTGTTAAGTAAGATACTAGGTTCTTTGTGACTAACCTCAAATATAGCATTTGAACGGGATACTACGTGAGACTAAAATACAGTCGAAACGCGGCGTTGAGTTCTGCCACTTAACACGCAATACTTCCAGAATTCAGCAGAAAGCTAGGAACGGAGTGTTTTACACTAGGTTCCCTCTGCCCTTCTGTGTGCGGGATACAGCGTGAAGCTGAAAAAAAAACTAAAATACAATAAAATATATAGATACAAATATAAATACACTATTACCTGTCAAAATTTTGTATTGTATTGTATTGTAATATTCTCAGATCAATTTCAGTTCACGTTGTTCAACATAAAATTCGTAGACGGCGGCGGTGCCTCAATAATTCACTTCCAACTGTACAGTAGACATTCCTATCTCGTATATAGGTCGAGTACGGCTTCTTTGACCTTACAATGTCTATGTTGTGTAAACTGCAATGTAACGTAATACTCTTGTGTCAGATTTCGTGATGTTTATTGCTTATTTTGTGTTTTCATTTTGGAAGTATGGAATTGCAAAAAATGTTTTTATTGGTTGATTTGGAATTTTTATTTTTATAGTTAACTTAAAATATAATTCAAATTATTTTTACACAAAATAAACTAAAAAAAACTAGCAAAAGGGTATTTGCTAGTTTTTTTAATCTAATAAATAGAAAGAGATCTGAGCTCGAAAAGATGGTCTGCTGCAAGAAATATACAAGGATTACAATTTTATTTTTTGTAGCGGCAAATTTAAAAAAAAAGTGTATTCTCACATACTACAAGAACATATTCTCTATATTGCATAAAAAGATATAATATTATTACAGCGTTAATAAAATTTTAAAAGGTTGTACAAAAATTTGACGGATAGCAAGTACGAAACCGCTAGCGGCTCGTGGATACCATCTAACCGCTTTAGCCAATTACGTAATCGCGTCACAATATCATACTATACTATAGTTTAATGATATTTTTCCGAATTTTCTTATTTGTATAAAAAATATACAAAATTCCTCTGAAGCGAGCAGAAATTAAAAACGGAAGGCTAAGTGACTAAATTCTTCACCATTCATATTATATGTGAAAATATACTAGTATTTTATTAAGCTAATATACATTTTTATATATTTACATTGAAGCGATTGTGTGTCTAGCTGTAATCCTCACGGTCGTGGATTCAATTCTATTCAGTGGTATGAATTATTTTCACTTCCTCGCGGCATTAAGTTGACACTGCTGAATAGCAGTCAGCACTTAATGACTTGAAAACTGAGCGGAACATGGGGAACGGAATGTCTTAACCTTAGGTTCCCTCTACTCTGCTAAATGTATTTTAAAAATATATGTATGTATAGTATACTCCTACGATACACAGACTATATTATACTTTTGTTACCAATGCCGTTTCAGATATTTTATGAGAATATTGTTGGCGCACGTTGTTTCCTTGTACAATAAAAGCCATAGCGCAGTGCTGACAAAGACAGTACAGCTATTTGTTTATTTTGTCTTATGTTTTTTGCTTTTTTAGCTTCACGCTGCATCCCGCACGTGGCAGAGTAGGCCGAAGGAACTTAGAAATCTAGTGTTGAGATGATCCATTCTCATTGAGACACTTTGGTTCCCCACTTTCCACAGCATTCTAGATTGCATACTCATACATTGCTTGTAAAATGGCGGAACTCAACGCTGCGCTTTGTCGTTACCAGTGTGAGGAAAAGAAAATATTTAATATTTAATTGATATCCTCGAGTGAAATTCGAACTCATAACCTGTAGCGTTTACAATTGCACACGTGTGACCCTGCGACACGACTGGCCTAGACCCTTCTTCATTTTGAATATGAGGAAAAACAAGTACAGTTTTGGCGCAGGGGCACAAAGTGTGACTGGTTGTGGGTTCGATCCCCACTCGAGGAAATCAAATATTTATTTAAATTTATATTTTCAATTCTTCGCTCTGGTTTTAGGGGAAAGCGCGGCGTTAAGTTGCGCCACTCAACACGCAATACCTCCAGAATTCGGTGGAAAGTGGGGAACGGAGTGTCTTAGCTCTAGGCCCCCTGCCTGCCGTGTGGGATACAGCGTAAAGCTGAGGAAAACAAAAGAAAAGAGAGTCTTGACACTAGATTTCCCCTGCTTATCCGGCTATTTGCGGTATAAACCATAAATCTAAACAGAAGACTATTTAAACAAAAAAAAGAAAATATTTTGAACTCTGTAAAGTACAAGTTTATTAAGTTTTCATATAAAACAAGCAAAAATAACTATCGGACGTGCTTCAATTACGCAATTAATTTTTTCCCTACAGAGTCGGGCTTGAAAGTTTGGCTCAGGCCTCTTGTTGGCGAAGTTTGTGCTTTGACGTATATTAATATAATTTTTTGTAAGAAAAATAAGATTTATTAAAAAATATTTTTATTACATTCTTTATTAAATTCTATTCTTTTATTTTATAAAATGATAAAAATAGAGGTGAAAAGAGGTGAAAGTGAAATTAAGAGTTTAAATATTATATTTATTATTATGATAATAATAAATATTAATTCCACCAAAAATATAAATGCGAAAAGAGAGAAAGTTAAATGTTAACTAATGCGTCGTTCTCAACTTCGACAAAAGAATCGGGAATTTATATAGGTACCGATTTATTTGTTCACTCAGGATAAAATTCAAGATCTAAATTTCACACGACAATTTGAGAGCGAGTCACTTGATGTTAAGTGACTACCGTTGTCCATGAACATATGCAGCTCCAGAAGTACCATCAATGTATTGCCGTCTTTTAAGGAATTTATTGATCGACCCCTTGAAAAATCCAATACCATAGTTTTGTGAGAATTGCGTCTAGTGGCCAGTCATGGCGCAGTGGCACAAAGTGTACTGACTGTAAATCGACTGGTTGTGAGTTCGATCCCGACTCGAGGAGATGAAATATTTACTTAAATTTATATTTCCATTTCTTCGCTCTGGTGTCGAGATAAAGCGCTGCTTTGAGTTCTGCCAGTCAACATGCAATGCCTCCAGAATTTGGCAGAAAGTGGGGACCAGAGTGTCTTAACACTAGGTTCAGAGGGAACCTACCTACCCTGCTGTGAGCGGAATACAGCGTGAAGCTGATTTATTTATTTTTATTTTACGTGTAGTGGCAGGTGGTCCCACCATCTTGCCACCCACCGGTTTAAAAATAGAAAATAGAGCGAAGTAATTTATTACTTAATTGTCTCTGCCTTTCGTAAAATCCATAAAGAAAATTAAGCTTTTACAAAACAATCAAAATAAGACTCATTTATAGCCATCCTTTGTATTTATCGACGCCGTCGTAGTACAATGATACAGCGACTGACTGTATTCGTGAGGGCTGTTGGCTCTAGAAGACACAACTCAGTGTTGAGTTCCACCACCCAACACGCAATATCTCGAAAATTGGACGTGAAAAATGTAATATTACGCTGTCTCAATAATAGGTTCTCTCTACCTACCCTGCTTAGGCGAAAAGAACGTGAAGTAGAAAAAAATGCATTAACAACCTTATCTTAGTAGTGGCAATTAAACTAATTCAAACAATCTGCTATCACTTTGCGCACGATAGTTTTTTATATCAATCATCACCTTTTGACATTTCATAGAAATATATATATTTTTTTATAAAATATACTATCGAAGAGCATTTGGCAGTTTGCCCCAAAAGATATCAGAAAAGCTACTGGACGCACGATTTATGGTTTGTCTATGGTAATATGACACCATGAAAACAAGACTTGGAAAAATGTTCCTGTTTTCCTCGTTTTCTTTTATAATTTATTTAATAAGATAAGATAGGCTTGTTATTTTGTATTTTATTTAGTTTGTTTGTATACGCGATGACATATTTGTATATTTTTTTAATACTTATAATTTTTAAAAAATATACAAAAATGAAAGTGTGTATAAATAAAATTGCCAATATATTAATTTGTTTCATATTTAAAAAATAGAATTTTGATATAAATGTATGTTTCCAGAACGACTGCCTCCACGCTGCGGTCACATCATTAACGAAGAACCAAGCTGAACATTACGACAAATATGATTGCCTGTAAGTATACATTGTAGTCTTACTATACATTATTCCACTGAATTATATTGTATATGTATTCTAGATGTTTTAGAATTAAGATTTGTTTTATTTGGTACTTGTGCTATTAATATAATTAAAAACAAATATGTATATATTGTAAGATATACAGTATTTATAAATGGATTACAAATTTCAGTAGGGATCTATTGATTTTTTTGTCAAAACCTTTACTTAAATATTGCCATCACTCAGAAACCTTGTTCTTCCAATACAATTCTTTTAATATTTAGTATACACGTACCTATGCAACCTCCACTTAGGCTTAGTCATAATATACGTCTATAAGAAGTACTAGTATAGTAGTATCTAGTAGAAGAAGCAAATGGAGACATAATCAATTATTATCAAATTTTCTTTTAGTAAAATAGCAGTAACGGATATACATACATAATTGTTTATGTTACGTATGATCATAAATAGCATTAAATATTGAGGCCATTGTGACGCAGCGGCATAATGCAAGCCTGAAAGCGCGACGGTTGTGGTTTCGATACCTACACGATACGAGTTATTTTCATTTCCTTGCTCTGGCAATAAGACATAGATTGGCGTTGAGTTTCGCTATTCAACACGTGATGTCTCGAAAATAAGCCGGAACGTAGGGAACGGCGTATCTTAACACTAGGTTTCCTCATTATAAACTGTTACATATAAAAAATATGAACGAAAATATTCATGCACAAAATACAGCGTGAATTTATAAAAAAAATATGTGATTTACATAGATTTTTTATGGTCATTGGTCATAATTATGTTCAACGTTCACGCATAACGCTTGTATCACACATCTTAACTGATGGTTAAACTAAAAAAATATATTTTACAAACGATCTAGTAGCTTAACCAAAATATATACTTTTACAAAAAAATCCTTAATTTATATTATAACATAAAATATACAGCATGAAGCTGATTTAATTTTATAAAATAATATTAACAAACACAAATAATTCTTGAAATTATATCTCTAAGATTCTGATCGAGTAATTCAAAATACCAAGTCAC
Source organism: Heliconius erato x Heliconius himera (assembly GCA_013421005.1). NCBI lineage: Eukaryota > Metazoa > Arthropoda > Insecta > Lepidoptera > Nymphalidae > Heliconius > Heliconius erato x Heliconius himera. The sequence goes on along the minus strand of JAATLQ010034008.1, from coordinate 150,956 downwards.
GTCGTCTCTTCGAATTCTGTAAGCGTATTACAAAATATTTCTGACTTGTGACATGTTGAAAGATCGCAATCAAAGAGATCTTTATTATTTTATTCTTTATAGCGTAAAAGAAACCTTGCTTATTAAGCCGTATACGTTTCAAATATTGTCAACAGGCTTAACTTCACTGAAATTGGGTACTTCACGTTATAAACATACATACATTTAGATACATAGTATACGAGTATATGTATAAGTAGCATTTTTATGTTAATGATGTGCTTGAAATTATGACGACTTATTTTTGGTTACTTAAAATGGAACAGTAAAGTATTCTAATTTTAATGAACTAAAAACGTAAAATCCGAGAGCGTTATGGTGTAGCTGCGGTATTTGACTGTAAGCATCACAACTGTGGATGCGATTCCCACTCTAGGAAATGGATTATTTGCAAAAGTAATATGACAAAGCGCGGCGTTGGGTTTCGCAACTCCAAACCGCTTGGCACCTTATATGCATTGATAAAACGACAAAACGTCCACGTCCACGTTGGGCCGTAACGCAGTGCTATTACACTGTATAACTGTTACGCGAAACGTTACCCACGTTTCAAAGAAAAAAAAATAAAGAAGAAGAAGAATGAAAGGAAGATAGTGCAGTAGCGATCTCTTCAAAGGATTTCTCTTTGGAGCCAGTTTGGCTGATCAAATCCACAATGATGAATATGTTTATATTTTTCGTCTGTTTCTCTGTTCGTTTGAGCACGGTAATGTCAGAAACAGCCTTATTGATTTAAATATAATCAGTTCATAAAAAAAGTTATATAATTATAAAGTATTTTGTTCCATTAAAATAACTGTTTTATTGAATTGGATAAAACTTTACTTTTAAATGTACGATGTACGTACTGTAGATGTACGTACTTTTAGATGTAAAGATATACTCTTTAATATAATAATGTTATTGGAACACGAGAGTCATTTAGATTAGTAAATAAATGATTGGGTAGTTCAAGCGGGCGAAAGCACGAACGGGTCGCTAGTTGATCATAATTAATCTTTCATAACAGAAAGCTGAACCCAAGGTCGCTCTTTAAGTAATCAGATCAGGAATATATTGGTATTAGTTTTTTTTTATCTTCACGCTGAATCCCGCACACAGAAAGGTAGGCAGAGGGAACCTAGTGTTAAGACACTCCGTTCTCCACTTTCTGGACGCATTGCGTATTGAGTGGCGGAACTTAACACCGCGCATTCCCCTCGGCACCAGAGCGAAGAAATGAAAATATAAATGTAAATAAATATTTCATCTCCTCGAGTGGGGATCGAACCCACAACCAGTTGATTTGCAGGCACACTTTATGCCCCTGCGCCACGACTGGCCTCATATTGGTATTAGTTGTGCCATCGAATGAAATTTCTACTTGCGACTACCTTCAATAGGTGATCTTACTAAGTTATTTCACTAACTCAGAAATAGCTTTTAAAAGATAACAAATGTTAAATTTTATAGTGAAACTTTTGATATTATTGAATTAATATTACAAACTTATTTATAATAACGGTTCTCGAACACGTGTGCCTCAGTGTATATAAATTTAGATTTATCAATAATAGCAACCATACGAATAAGAATATCTTATTGCGCCTTTATACGTCTTGTCCTTGGTATAGTAGTGCAAAGAAAAGGAAAATAGGTCATACTTAGTTTTTAGCTTAGTATTTTATAGAACGATTTTTTTTAGGCTTTTTCAAACATCCACAACACTCAGAGTTTAAAATCGGGAAACTGCGTGTTGGATTACAAAGCGTTGAACAGAGTAATAATATGTTACCTTTCCCTATAAAAAATACTGGGTATATATAAAGTTTAAAAATCAATAAAACAATAATAAAAAGTGAAAAAAAAAACATAATAAAAATTAAGAACGTAGTGATGTATCACTAGACTCTTTCTATCTGCTTTACTAAATTTATAAGACGAAAAATACACTTATTGTTAAAAGCGAGTGTTTTTGGCTATTGAATTACGAATATAATATTCTATTTTTGTTACAGTCGAAGACTACCAGATGATGTAAGAACGTGTAGGAATTATGCTTATTTACAAGAAATATATGATGCTGTTCGAGCTACAGATAGTAAGTACATTAACGTTATTATAGAATAACTACTGTAGAACTGATATCAATTTTATAAAGCTGAAATGTTTCTTTGGTTAAACGTGTGACTCTTATGACCAACTGATATTGGTTAGAACTGATTCTTTGTGGAAAACCGAAGAACTGACCAACGCTATTATGTCACAAATATTAGAGTTAATTTGTTATGATATATAGATTTTTGACATATATTTTGAAACATACGGGCACTTTAGGTTTAACGTGATATCATTTTTGCATGTAACTTAACTTCAAGTGAGAGGCTGTCCTGGCGCAGTGGCATATGGGTGTTACTGTTGAGACGACGGTTATGGGTGCGATTCCCATTCGGCCGAATGAATTATTTAATATATTCATTTCCTCACAGTGATAACAAGGCAAAGCGCGGCGTTAAGTTCCGACAAGTTCCGACAGTTGAAACGCAATTTCTCGACAATTTCACTTGCACCACAAGTGGTAACCAGGGAGTTTGAACATTAAGTTTCTTATGCTTTACTTGCTGTATGTACAGCTTAAAGCAAAAAAAAGTTCAAATATATTGAATTTTTTAATGTTCATTTCAATACCTTTTTAATACTTTAATTTTTTCTCCATGAATTTAAATTTCTATATATAACATACATCTTATAATCTTCTTACCTACTTTAGAAATCTGAGTCACGAGTCAGATACTTCCTTTACATGACAGCAATCTGTGACATCATACAACCCAATTAAAACTTTCCCAATTTTACTAGATCGTTCAAGTTTTTAGACATTTAATTACGTATCATCTTCTACCTTTGAAGCGGACTAATTTGAATTTTTTTCGAGTTAAAACTTTTTTCGAGAACATAAACAATTCTTTTCACGATGACAATGGAATGGCAACACTTCACAAATAACAAGGCCCCTAAAAACTTTCAGATTTTGATTCATTTTATTCTGCTGGCAACATTTTGAAAGTTTGCTTTATAAATATAAATAATAAATTATTTTCAGTTATCTTTGTGAAAACAATTTATGAAATAGCCAATGTGAATCAGCCATTTTGATATCGTCGTTTATTTTTAAAATATTCAGGTTTCACAGTTTGTTTAAGATGATTTGTGTTTTCGCCCTCATTATTCATATTTTTCTTGTCAGCAAAAAATATAAAGTAAGACTGACGAGTTGTTTAATGATTTTTTTTCGGAATGCAAAATGTCTTGGAAACAACATTTTAGTCAATAAATATATTTGAATTTGAAGAGATCAGTCGTGGCGCAGAGCCACAAAGTGTGACTGTCAAACCGACTGGTTGTGGGTTCGATCCCCACTTGAGGAGATATGAAATATTTACTTAAATTTATATTTCCATTTCGCTCTGGTGTCGACGACAAGCGCGGCGTTGAATTCTGCCACTCAACACGCAATGCCTCCAGAATTTGGCAGAAAGTGGGGAACGGAGTGTCTTAACATTAGGTTCCCTCTGCTTACCCTGCAGTGTGCGATATACAGAGTAAAGCTGATTGATTTTTATAAAAAAAATATTTAACTTTTAAAGTTAGTTACGTTTCAGAAGATATAAAAATAGTATTTTGCATTAAAAGTGTTCCATAATACAATATTTGTTACAGGTGTAAGCACTAAAGATTTTATGGCAAAACTAGGAGAATATTTAATTTTAACCGCCTTCTCTCACAACTACCGGTTGGAAAGGGCATTCAAATGCTTAGGAACTAATTTAACTGAATTTTTAACAACGTTGGATAGCGTGCACGATGTTTTACACGACCAAGTGAGTTATTTTTTTTTTATTTAAATAAGACCACACTCAGAGAGATCAATTAAGGTTAATCTGGAAGGAATTTAAATATAAGTAAAGAATAACTTTATAATAATATGTAATCAGCTAATACTTATACAAATGTGTGATATATAAATAACATGTATATATTACGTTTTATGGTAATTTTGTTTTTGATTGAAAACATAGAATTATCTTTAATAAGGTTTATTATTCGTATCTTCAATAGTAAATTTAGTATGGATATATATACGTTCATTTCCATCAGAACACTTGTTGAATTATTTATTTTCAACATATGATATTCAAATATTATAATAAATTCGTAAGCAAATAACAAATATATCCATACTGAATGAAACATTTATTTCAAAATATCATCATAATATATAAAACTTCCAAGAAATTTTAACTAAATATATATTCTAGGACGACGCTCTCAAAGATGAATCAACGGAGTACGAAGCAGCGTTTGTATGTACAACGTCTCGTGCAGGGAAAATACAACTCCATCTAACTACCGAGAGTGAGCCCGTCGCATATCTGCTTGTGGGGTGTTTGAAGGCGATAGCCATGCGCCTCTATGACACCCAGACTGATATAAGACTGAAGAGCTATTCCAATGATCCTAGGAGATTTAGGTTGGTTTCACTGAGTTTATATAAATAGCGTCACGCTTTTTTAAGCATAGCAAGGCAGGTAGAGTAGCCCAGTGTTCAGATAAATCGTTTGCCACATACAGCTCAATTTTTAAGATATTGCGTATTAAATGGCAAAACTCAGTATCGCGTATTGTCTACTAGAACGAGAAAATGATAATAATTGAAACATAATCATTTAAAATACAATCAAGACACCGAACGTCCAACTACACCACGACGACTTCTATTTTATCTTTATTTTTGTCATGTAGATATTTTTTTACTTTTTTTTAGAAAGAACATAGTGTTTGAACAGTCTGTTATTCATTTTTCTAATTGCAACATTAGGTGTTGAGTAAACTTAACATTGCTCTTTGTCTAAAAACATTAGAATATAATATTTTTATTATATTAATTTCTCAGTAAAAATCAACAACTTCGTATACCTAATCTACCTAAGATTAAAGAGGCCATCGTGGCGCAGCAAGTGAATGCAAGCGCGACGATTGTGGGCTCCGTTCATACTCGGGGCAATTATTTTATTTGCATTTACTCGATCTGATAACAAAACGGAGTGTATTAGTACTATATATTCTCTCTGCCTGCCGTGCTATGTGAGGGATAAAGCGTGAGGTATTAAAAAATGTAGATATATGTTTCAAATTAAGTACGTAGATCTAGAGGTAAATATAAACTAAACTTTGAAACGCTTTGTTTACCAGAGCGGGAAAGTGAAAATAATATGATATTCCTTCGAGTGGAAATCAAACCATCGCGATTTACAGTAAGATGCTGTCCCACACGACACACGACGACCTTAAAAGACGCCACAATATTACATATAAAAATTATGCTAAAACAACTTCCCCTACATATATCTCGATTGCAGATACGATATAAGCGCTATACCACTACGTCAGAAATCCAAAGAAGAGAACCATGAAATTAGCGACACAAGCCTGGCCACGTCGAACAAAGTGAATGATTTAAGAATCGGCGTCGCCAGCTTCTGCAAGGCATTCCCCTGGCACTTCGTCACTGACAAACGACTGGAGCTTGTTCAACTTGGTATGTAATTTAAGTTTCAAATTTAGATATCTTTTAGTGTTTGTCGATTCTATAATCGATGTTTTATTGGAATTGGAGACATCTAATTTATTATATCGACTTATGAACTATGTGATAATGTCTAAGAAAGTAAAGTCCTTGTAATAATTGTATTAATATGATTCTTGGAAGTTATTTGCAGCTTTGATGATGATCAATATAGTATAATCAAGCTAGTTTGGTGATGGATCCAGAATCTTATTAGTGAAAGTATTTAGAGGTTTCTAGTGAATTTTATGCTTCGAAATTCTAATAATACTTGGTGCATTTTTTAAAACTTTACATTTTTACCTTTACTCGTCTTCTGTGTTCTGTAGAGTAGATGAGAAATATAAGTATCTAGGTGAGAAATATAAGTATCTTGACATTTTGATAAACAATATGGTAAAGGATTAGACCTTATACTCAGATTATATGTTTGCAACAATTTTAAAGTGTTATTCCACACACTTAGGAAAGAAAAATACTTTTTAAAAAACATATAGAACATTTAAATATAGCGAGATTTGAACCCGCTCCTCTTGGAAACCGTCCCAACGCTCTGTTCTGATCGCTAAGCCAAACGTATGGCTTAGCGATCAGAACGGAAAGGTGTATTGCTGCCGGTAACATGGTTAACGATGCCTTAGCTGCATTGATGAGACGGCGCACTATGGATAATGGTAGAACAACGGCAGATCAAAATTCATTTTTACTAAAGTCGTCCGTGACGCACTTTTTATTTATTTTTAAATAGTATAATAGTGCACCTTTAATGTAATGAATTATTTTTTCGTGAATTACATTTGGAATGTATTTTTTTTAATTGTGAGAAATTGTAATACGTAAGACTGTCTATTTCAGGTTGTTCGTATCGATATTTTAAACTTAATTTCTTTAAAAAAAATGTGGAAATAGGTATAAAGTGTTATATATTTTTATAAAGCCTATAGTATGTAGATTTTAAAACAATTATTGTATTGTGGATTTTGTGACTATATTCCTATTAAAAATATTAACAATGAGTGAAGAGAAAAAAAGTACGTACTTAAAGTTCATCGAGACTTTTGACAGTTACCGACGTCTACCGACGCGTTACATTTGATGTTGTTTTATAGTCCAGATATTCATAAATAACATTTATAAAAATCAGCTGCGGAAACGTGCGGTTTACGAAGTTATCACGAAAACTACGATACAAGTCAGGGAACAAGAAAACTCTATCTATTGAAATTTCTAATGTTGTACTATTTAATTAATTAGATTACGGTAAATTTCAATGAAATTATTGTTATTTATTAATAAAAGAACGTTTTATCTTCATTTTGCACACATTTTGCGGTATAACTAATTAATAAAATGCACAATACCCTCATTTATGAAATTATATTAATAGAGTGAATTAATTTAATAAAACTCGTACAAATTAGTAATAAAATTACTAACAGACGTTTGATTGTTAAGTAACTTCACTAAATTTCAACGTGGCTAATAAATTCGAGTGTTCCAAGCGTGAATTATACCCATACATCGAAGGAGGGAAAAAAAATTTAAGCAATCAATATTAGCTATTAATATTTCTTATAGAAAAGTATCATGTTTCTGTAGACAACATATGTTTTATTATCAGCGACATTTAAAGGAATCTTATTCGTTCCTTTAATAAACAATGGACAGAAGCGTCTCGGTAAAAAGATTCGTTTTTTAAAAAAAAACAACGAAAATTGGTTTGATTCTAAATATTTCTTAACCTTACCAATCATTGAAGAAGTAGCACCTTAGAACTCACCATCAACGTCTTCTGGAAAACGCGGAAGACCCTGTGTCCCTATGAAGACTCATCAGAATCAACGAAGAGGCGAAAATACCGCGCTATTTAGTGAATATGGCTTTGGACACATCTGCAATGCCAACGTTCAGGGCTTACGTTCCATACTAGAATTAGAAGCAAAACTCGTTAGAAAAACTAAGGCTTGCTGACCGAGATACAATTTCTCTATATTTGAATCTCATTGAAAACGCAAGCCAGAGAAAAATGCTATCGGATTGAGAGGAATTGAGTATTTTCATTGATTTGGACTTAACAAAAGCGCAATAAATGTATTTAAGGAATCTAACAAACGAATGAGATTTCAAGAATGCACAAGGTGCACAAGAATCCCGTAATAAGAAGTATCAAAAATTTCGCCTACATCATGCCAGAAAGTGCTCTCGATCAGCTCCAAATGAGAATGTATTTCATACTCTTTTCTACACATCAGATCCATACATTTCCAGTCATAGAAAGACATACGAGTATAGCAAAAGTGTGAAGGCACTTGATAAAGATACCCTAGTGAATGAACTTATTATGGATCCCGAAGTTCACCAAGTATAATTAAATATAATATACTCGTTATGTAATATACATTCATTTCTAATATTATTCTACTTGTAAATCAATTTTTGTAAATTTTATATTTTATTAACTAAGTATTATATGTGTAATCATAACTATTAATTTCTTACTCAAATAGATAACAGCTTAAGAAACATTGTTTATTAATAAACTAATTTAATAATACATTTTTATT